>APFE031417022.1:109593-162753 GCA_000404065.3 Pinus taeda | reverse complement strand
AGGGTTATGTGAATGAAGAGGAAGCTAAAGAAAACACTAAAGAAGCTTAAAAACAAAGATAATCTTGACCTACTTGCTGATGCATCATTTATTGTTTAACTCATCATTTAGGGAGAAAAAGGAGCAATTTTGAAGAAATTTTGATGAATTTTGGTGATTTTGGGTATTTTTTGCAGTTTTGACAGTCCTGGTGCACAGAAGCGTAGCGAACTCACGCTGCACTTATTCTAGGGACCTCAAAATGATGGATTCTTTGAGTGGTTAGATAATTCTTGGAAAGTACATTGCAGATGTGGACATGGTTTGCCATGTCAACATCTCAATCTGAAGAAAAAGTCAAAAAATGGGTCAAGAAACATGTTTCTGCCTCTTTTTTCAGCCCCTCACCGCACTTTTGGAGAAGTCTTGGGAAAATAATTTTTTGGAAGCATTGGAGAAGTGTTTTTGCATTCCTGAAGGTTTAGGAACCTAGTAGACATCCTAAGTTTTCTCTAGCATATTTCAAATCAACATTTAGATCAAGGAAAGTCCCTCAGAATGCCTCCACATGTCACATGTTGTGCTTCTAAGAAAATTCGTTGCGCTTTTTCGAGGAGGTCATTTTCTTGGGGTTTTTTAGTCAAAATCGAATTTCCATGATGTAATTTTTCTTCTAGGGTTTTGACATGATCTAATTAAATGTAATTATGCTTGTTAAGGTTGAAATAGTGTAGATTCATGGTTATTAATTCTTGTAAAGTCAAAGTGAATCAACTAAGTCTAGACAGGAAATTAGTTTCTAACTTCCCTAGTTTTAGGTTTGGTTAGAGAGATTGATGTTATCAATTCCTAGGTTGATGGAATCGACCCCTGAGAGGAGGAATGTGGTTTTTGGTCTATATGTAACCTGATCTAAGTCATAAATAGGGTTGGATGTTTGATAATCATAGCTGGGAGCTAGTGTACATTTTTTTGCAGTAATACAACATGCAATTGCAGCTATTATCTTGGGATTCTTGTGGTATTATTTGTGACAATGTTTTTCTATGTTTTATCTAAAATTGAATACACACACACACACACACACACACACACACATATATATATATACTTTCTTGTGATCATCTCATAGGTGTTTAAAGATAATTCATAAGTTATATGCTCTGGTTTGATGAGATTTTAATGCTAGTGTTCTATTTCTTATGATGAGTGAATTCATGGTTACATGCTCATTTTGATCCTCTATATTTTCATCCCTTTACCACAATTACAACCTACATCTGTCACTAAGGATACCTACATGCCCCATTATATCTCTGCAATTGATCATTTGAAACCCTAGCCTAGTTCTTAGATCTATGAGCTTCATCCACCAAACCCTAGTGAACTTTGAATATCTAGCCTAAGATATATCTCATTCTCGATGCACTCATTGGCTATGAGATCAAAGAGAGAGCTGTCTCTGATTTGGTAGGGCTATCTACTAGATCCAAAGTTGGTTTGAGGTTACCTCTGTCGGTCTCCTTTCTCACCCTTGGGACACTGTGGAGTGTTAACACATTCAAATCATTTTTATAGAGGAAATAATGGAATTTTCTAAGAGTGTTCCCTATTTCTCTTACTACTTGGCATATACATAAAATATAATTAGAGGATTTTTAGATGAAGTAGGTTGGTGTGAATCTAGATGATATAGCCATCATCTTTCTTCTTTATGCTAATGAGATTATTCTTATTTTGAAAAGTTCCTATGGTCTTGGGAAGAAACTAAAAGGTATCTAGGATTTTTTTCTCTAATAAGGATGTTACTATTAATATTGAAAAAGCAAAGGTTATGATAGATGATTCAATAAAAAAACATTTTTGGTAATTTCATGTATGACAAAAATAGCATGGAAGAAGTGGCATCATACAAATATCTTGGAATTAATCTTTATTTCAATCTTAATTTGAATAATAGAATTTAGAGAGGTATTAATCAAGGGAAAGTTTATTATGGTATTGGAAAAAATTATAACTCAAATGATTTGTGTAGATATTAGTGGACACTCATTGCTTCCATCAATTGAATAGTTATTTATATTCTTGGCATTTTTCTATGGTTTTCCAAACCCAATCTCTTGGGGCCATTTTTAGGCCCTAAATGATGTTATTTGGTGATTGATGGGGCTAGACATTCCCATGACATAATTTGATTGTAGCCAAAAGTTGTAATCCTCAATAGTTCTTTCCAACAGGGTATTGTCCACCACAAATGAACATTGTATCCAAAATTTGCACCCTTGAGAAGTTGATGTACCAACTAACCACATTGGGTCTTGCAAACCTTTTGACACTTCATTTTCTAGGCTTATGGTTTTGGACCTATAGGGTCCCTTCTTTATGTTAAAAGGGCATTCTTTTGGCCTCCTATAAGAGCTTTTGGTGAACGCATGTAGCCATCATCTCTCTCCTTTCAAATATAACTACCACCATTCTAGCGAGATTGTGTTTTACAATAGTAGAGTATTTCATTTATCAATAGAAGTTTGGTTTTCACTATATAAATGTGCTCTCTTCTATATTTATCTATGTTAGCTCCTTTTCCTTTTTTTCCTTTTGTTTCATTCCTTTTATAACTCAAATCATCAATGGAACCTTGTCTCTAGAATAATAAGGAAATATTGTTATAGATTCTCATCATTCTTGTTATCTTATCTAGTAATGAACTTTGGGGTTGCAATGTCTCTAGAGAATTGCATAGAAAAATAGACTAGATCCAAAAGTGTTATGTAACATATATTAAAATTAAAATTAATACACCTTATCATATCCTCCCCATAGAAGTGGTCATTTCCCCTCTTGAGAGCATGGAAATGACTAGATACATCATATATAAAAACATGATAAAAGAATATCGAAGACACAAGATTCCTAAAATTGCTTCAAAATTCAATAAAAACCACTTAAAACTCAACTAGTGTTGAGCATTTAGTAAATCATTAGAAATCAAAGATGTTTCCATTTTATAAAATAATGATAATATTAGCAATACTATTATATATAAACTTAAGGAGAAATTGTAATCCACAAAGAATTAGAAAATTAAGAAATTTGGAAGAAAAGAGCTCACACATTGATCCTACTCAAATTTTGCTTACTCTAATTTAATCTTTTTTCCTTACTCCAATTTAATCTTTAGATTTGCACACATGAAACCAAGAAACCTTCCTCAAACCAAAACTGAAAGAAAGAATAATATTGCAGCTACTAAAACTCACTCTCCACTAATTTTGTAAGTCTATATTTTCCTACCTTTAACTGAGTTTCTAAGATAGAAAGACAATGATTTTGCTAAATTGATGTAAATTTTTCTTACGAAAAAACTATAAAAACCATTTTGAGAAATCTTTATCTTTAAAAACAAAAGATTTCATGTATTCTATTAGAAAATAGACAGAAATGAGATAAAGATTACACAACAAACAAACTTCAATGTCTTTATTGATGACAACAATTACAAATATATAAGAGATAAAACACTCACTTGGAGACATCTAAATCACAATTACACACAACACCAAACAAACTTCAATGTCTTTATTAATGGCATAAACCACTCACTTCCATTGATTTAGATCACTACTACGACTCATACATAGAAAAAAACAACTTCTAAATTGACCCTTAAAAACTCACAACAACACATAAAAGCATTAGCTACCTATTCTAAATTTATCACATGTGGATTATCAAGTACATTGAAATAACACATTCATAGTAAGATGTGTATACGGAATGCAAAGGCAAGAGGCTATTCAAATTGTTCAGGTAACAGAAATCATCGTTCATTTGATCTTGAAACGATCCAGCACAGTCTTTCCCTTTAATCCCTGGCTCCGGAAAGCTACCGCAAACTCTTCAAACTTATATCCTCTGTACAAAGCTGGATGCTGTTCATTCACCATGCTCGTTGCAGGAGCAATAAAAGCATCGTTTGATGGCAAATAGAAAGTGGGAATTGATATCCGTGCACTGTGGATATTCGTTATTGCTCGATGCTCAGCGCTCCTAAATCTCCCATTGCTCACAACCTAACACATTCAAATCACACACAAAAGAATCTGAATGAATATTATCAAATTATTGTATAGAGAGAACTAAGTATATGGATCTGCTCATTCTAACCTGCAGCTGATCTCCCAAATTGACCACAAACGCGTTAGCTATGGGTTCTACAGCAACCCACTTTCCGTTTTTGAATACTTGCAGACCACTGACATCGCTTTGCATTAACACAGTGATGACACTTGCATCCGAATGGTTTGCTAAACCAAGAGTCAGATCCGGGTTTGGGCATGAAGGATAGTAATTTATACTCATCAGTTGGCTATGTTTTCCAAGATTTCTATTCAAGTAATTGGAATCTAGCCCCAGAGCTTCTGAAATTGCAGCCAGCAGCCTTAGTGCCAACCCTCTCATCTCACCAGCGTACTTGCCCGCAATATCTCTGCAACAAAATCTCAAATCGAACCAGTTACAGTTTTGCATAGTAGGTTGAGATGAATCGATTCTAGTGTTCTGTCTTACATATTTTATCATAAATGAAATTTCGGTGATTACCTGTAGGCTGCAGGTTTTTCAGGCCAAGATCCGATGACTTCCTCCAGGGGATGACAAGGCTGCATTAAATAGTCCATCCAGTTGAGAACCTTTTCTTTGCTTGGATTGTAGCTTGCACAAAGCCGGACTGACTGCTTTGTGTCCTCTGAGTAGAGGCACGCTCGGTTTTCCACCGGCATTTCGTAGAACTCTTTGGCTACCCCCATCATGCTTTTCATGACATTCTCTGGCACGCCATGGTTCACTATCTGATATCAAAAAAAATTATAGTTACTTGACATGAAATTTGACTAGTCGTTATATTAATACCAGCATACGAACAGAGATGTATAGACTCAATAGTCTGCAAGTGTGACAGACAAGCAAGAGTCTAAGCATTTGAGAGGAGGGAGAATTGTTAGGTAGGGATTGAGGAGTGTACCTGAAAGAAACCATCCTCTTCACATGCACGTCCGATTTCGTGGACTAGTGTTGTTCTGTTAGGGCCATCGAGGTCTTTTAGGTCTATTACAGGAATGCTCTCAGAGTAAGAGATCTCGGACTTCTGTGGGCGTTCATGGGGAGGCAGGATATATCTGTCCTGCACCTTCAGGTTGTTTATTCCGTTGGACATGAGCTTTTCAACAGCACTACTGAGCTGTTGGGTCTGCGCATCCATTGCAGAAGACATGCTGCTACAATTTGTGTGATCTGGATAATAAAATGGGGAATTGGGCAATGGATTAACTGTAGACCGGTTTGAGGATTAAGAGTTTCACAAAATCCAGAGTTTCAACATCAAAAAATGTTGAAGCGATGGATTGACTTTCGATTGCTTGACGATGGTGGTTTAGGGAATTCTCACCAAATATTATGACATGGGTTTGATATTATAGGCCGTTTAACATTAATAATTTTCCAAAAGAAAATAAAATATTAAATTCTTTTGCGTGTACTAATTTATTGTTTTATGATATTAAATTCAGAAGCAATAAACCTATGTCTATGTTATCGTTATCTGGTAAAGGAATGTTTATTGTTATCTATGCCTGCGATTTGAATTATTTTATTTGGAATGATGTCACGGCCTCCTTCATCACTATTTTAAGTTGTTTTCAAACCAACAAAGAATACTGTGTTTTCAGTTGTTTTCAAACCAACAAAGAATACTGTGTTTTCAAGCAAACCAAGGCAATGATGTCACGGACTCCATCACTATTTCCAATTGTGTTTTCAAGTAGACCAAGCCAACCCTCACATGAAAATTATAGACGATGTCGTTTCCAAATCTTTATTTCTTAATAATCTTTTTTCACCGTGCTAGTCAAAACTATTTGATACTAGTTCATACATTTGGTTATAGTCCTCTAAAACTTACTTTGTATTTTGATTTACATGGTGATCTCCTTACCTAATCCATGGGTATACACTTATTCTTAATTACTATAACTGAAATTAATAATAATTATAAATAAAATGATAACAATATGATAATAACATGTGATAATAAAATAACAATATGATAATGACAAGATGATAATAAAATAATAACAATATGATAATTTAATTATAATTTCTATAGAATATATTTGGTTTTATTTTAAAGGGTGGAATATAGTTTTTTACAACCTAATAGTATTTATAATTAATTTGTTTTAATCCCTTCATTTACTTAATTGCCTAGTATTATATATAGTTGATATAATAATTTGAACCATTATATGTATTATTAAAATGACCTAATCCATGGGTATACACTTATTCTTAATTACTATAATTGAAATAATAATAATTATAAATAAAAAAAATTAATTTGTTTTCATTAATTTAAATTGGTTAGTTATTTTTTATAACCCATTATGAGAGAGTTATTTATATATTTTTATAATTTCATTAATAGATGATTATATTTAGTTATATAAATATATATTTGAATTACTAACCCGTAGGGTGTTTTTTACCTAATTTTACTAACTTCTTAGAATAATAATAATTAAAAATATAGCAAATAAAATAATTATTATTTGGCTAAGGTCATAGTCAAAATTAGCCGTTATTATTCTAGCCCGTCGTAAAAAATTTTTTGTTGTTATTTCCCAAAATTTCTAGACATTATGGATCACAAAAGGTCTTAAATTCCTTAAAAATAATTTAATTAAATCATAATAATTTAGTATAAACAAATTAATTTTTCAATCTTAATAAATAATAAATTCTAGTAATATATTAATTATTTCTGTATCTTAATTAATATTGAATATTATTAATATCCAGCTACAAATATGGTATATATAATATCCTATCTACAAAATATGGTTATATAAGATTTTAAGTAAGTAAAAAGGAAAAAAAAATTTATCAATAGAAAAACATTATAAAATGTTGTAAGAAGTTATCCAAGATTATTCTTAATTTTTTTGAAAATTAGATCAAATTTAAATATAAGATGAATGATTTAATAAAAAGTATTTTTCATCTTGAACCTTCTTAATACTACAAAAATAAATAAATTTCATTATAAAACTCATCAGAATTTGTTTTTATTTTAAGCATAATTTCATTTTTGTTATTAATATTAATAGAGCAAAAGTTTTTATTTTTTAATTTGAATTGAGATTGCAACAATTCTTTACAATATTTTTAATATTTAAATTTTAAAATTGAAATAAATATTTTCCATAATACACTGTAGTGTTTTTTTTCAATATATATTCAGCCATACACAATGTGTGTGTGTGTTTGTATATATTATATATATATAATATATTATATATATATATATATATATATATATATATAATATATAATATATAATTTAGTGATAAACAGTATTTGTTTCAATATAGTAATAATACAATTGGTATTGAATACCATAAAATTTAAATTACATGAATTATATATATATTATAATCTCTTTTAATGAGAAGGATAATTTATCTATATTTATATATCAATTTTTTAGTAGTTATTATTGATCATTGTACAACTCTTCTACGCCAGGTATTTTTTATAATATAATATTTATATTGGTCAAAATTAATAAGAATTTTTGTAATTGTCATTTTATTAAAACTAATATATATATCTATTAAAACTGATATATATCTATTTTAATTCTGGATTTACTAAACACAAATATGGATCAAATATCTCAAAATTCAAACTTAAGATGGATCTACGTTGGCTATGTGTGTGTGCATTCTTGCCTTCAATGTATCATCTCCTTGATTAGAATAAAAGGAGTTTAACATAGTTGACATTGTTTTATACACGCCTAGATCCATCTTAACCTGGATCTATCTAGCACTAAGCCTAGATCCATCTTAACGTTGGATCTACCTACCACTAAGAGGGATCAAATCTCTTGAGGTGCAGTCTATTTTAAAATAAAAATAGGTTTGAACCATCTAGGTTCTTGGTAAATTAAGAGTTAAGATAGATTAAGAGTTAAGATAGATTTAGACTAGTTATTAAAATAATAATGATTTACAATAGATATTAAATATAACTATTTAAAAATTTACATAAATATTATTTCATAGTTTTTATTGTGTTTGATGTGAAATTGTAAAGTAATCTTTTATTCTAGTTAAAATAACTAATTACAATGTAAGATTAGTCAATGTCATTTTTTGACTTAATTTGTTGGTAATTTACAAAGATATGTTTATGATGATAGTAAACATTGTTACGATTATTCATTTTTTCTCTTTTGTTTTCCAATTATGTGCACTTTAGTGTAATTTAAGGTTTGTGGAGGTTTTAGTAATTCTCTTACTTCCTCTCTTGTAGAATAAAAAAATGTTCTTATATCTTTTTAGGTAACATTAATAAAAATTAATTAAAAGGTTGTATAACAATAATTGAGATTTTCCTAATATCAATTAAAAATATTAAATAAATGTTAAAAAAGGCCAAATTTTATTATTATAAAAAAAATTAATTAAACACATCATGAATAATTGACACTTGACACATCATGAGTAATTAATTATTTTCATTAATCCAAAAGTTTGATTATTCACCCACCCATGTGTTACTCTCTCACTAAGACTCATAAAAATTATTTACTTAAATTCAAAAATTATTTTTCCTCACCAAAACAAGATTCCCTATTTTTTTTGCTAGATGTCTTTTGACCCCTCTTTTGTACTCCTTAATTTTTGTTCATTACTGAAGCCAACTTTCTCTGATTTGGTCCCCAAAATTCCTCGTAATTCATCTCAATTTTCCTCTTATATGGATACTATTGGCATTTGCATCAGATGTTGCAAAGAAAGTGTAGTAATGCACAAATTCAAGAAGAACCCTGACATATAAAAAAACGTTAGATTTCATTGTCATTCTTTCTGTGTGTTCATAGAGAATACCATTGTAGGAAAAAAAGGTAGAGGATACACACATTTTAATAAAGTTGAGGTGTTCATAGAAAATACCATTGTAGGAAAAGAAAGTAGAGGATACACAAATTTTAATAAGGTTGAGGGCTTCAAGATTGACCAACCTAGATATTAATTTGGATATTAATTCTAAGGCTTTAGGAACAAGGATTCACTATTTTTTGGCCATGAAAACATCAATACATGTTTTTTCTAATCAAACTTAATCATAATTATTCAACCCACAAAGCATCGAAAATTAAGTCATGTTTTTCAACTACTAAATAACTAAATTAATTATCAACATTTTATGAAAGAAGACAAGTGACACATGCATGACTTTCAACTTGCTTATTATGTACCCTAAGAAATAGAAAAAATACCCTTTATATTCACATGGAATTGTAATTAATAGTCCCTACCAATGGCCAGGAACTATAGCGATTGCTAAAGGGTTGATCAGAGATTAATTCACCATTTGACCAAAAAAAATAACTCAAATTTGTTTTAAACCAAAATTTTGGATTGACAACTTGCTTAAAAGAATTTTTTGACCAATGTTTTGAGTTTTCCCTCTTATTTCAAACTTCAAGTGTCCTTTGCGGGCCAAGTAATTTTATCCAAAGTTGTATTTTAAACTAAAGTTGGTCAGTCCTTTTTATCCAAAGTTTGGAATTAGTGCGACTTAAACCTTTTATCGAAAGTTTTATGTGAAGTGTTTGGTGAGGATATCCAAAGTATTTTAGTTGGCAATGGACTGCTTCATGGCAAGCTACATGCAGTTGTGTTGGTAGAGCCTCCTTGAAATACCCTGTATATAGCGTTTCTAAAAAGGGATCTCTCTTCTCATTCCGCCTCTGCTCCACCATTACTTTAGTCGTGGAGTTCCTAATTTATGACCATCGACTAGCAACTAATTTATGCTAGTAGACTGACAAATAGCGTTTCTAAAATAGGGATCTCTCTTCTCATTGCGCTTCTACTCCACCATTACCTTAGTTGTGGAGTTCCTAATTTATGACCATCGACTAACAATTGATTTATGCTAGTAGACTGACAATGTAGAACTTGTGGTATAATTCTTCATGCCATTATTGGAGCGTAAGGGCCAGGTTAAGGGAGTGTAAGGGCTAGGTCAATGACTTAGTTGGGGAGCACATCACCCAACAAATTCCTTCAATATCTTTCAAGCCCTGCCAAAAAGGGAAATGACAATGACGTACAAAAAAGATAAAGCAAATGGCAAGTTAAATGAAAAGCAATTTTCACTATATGTTTCAATTCCTATGCAAGTTTCAATTGCTATGCATTTTCTTATGCAAATTTTAGTTCCTATGCATTTCTTTGTGGCTGAAAGAAAAAGAGGGATGAATAGTCTGTCAATGAATAGTGTAAGAATGAAACTATCAGATATTATCTTAACCTTTTGAAGAAATGAATAGTGGAAGAATGAAACTATCAAATATTCTCTAAACCTTTTGAAGGAAAGATGAAAATATCATCATTATATTATTTGTGGCTTGTAAATTTCAAGATTTAGTTGTGTTATTTTATGCTTAAACCTTTAAATTTCTGGTTGGCATTCTTATGACATCCAACAATGTAAATACCTCTAGCAATATAAGAAACAATATTATTTATTTTGAAAAATAAGACATGTATTTATATAAAAGTACTTACCAACAACAAGAATGCCAAAGGATATTCTTTTTTGTTTTTAAGTTTCGAGTTTGGATTAGGTTACTCAGAATTTATAAATAACAAGACAAAATGTCGAAAGATATTCTCTTTTGTTTTGTTTTGTTTTTTTTTTGTTTTTTTTTTTTGGGTTAGGTTACTCAATGCAACCTTTATACTTGTTAGGCATTCACGCTTACCTCATTTTTATGCCTCTAATGCACTTAAACAAATTTGTCTCTAAAATTTGAACTTATATCTAGTTATATTCTAATTCCCTTTCCATTTAAAAATACATTCACGAAATGACAATTTATATAAAATGCACTCTAAAATAAAATATTTTTCGAATAGGATTTGAAAAATTCAAATTCTTATTTTCTACTATGTAACCTTTTATAATTTGTGATATGCTTACCAAATTTGGGCATCTCTAACAGCTAATGCTAGGATATCTAAAAAATAAACAATGTTTGGGCAGATGGTCTCTAATCTTGATTTTGTTCTGTAAATCACATCAAATATGTGAAGGCTCAGGCTATTACTCAAACCATCTTTCTCAAACCCATTGCATCCTTGAAACCTCTTTTCTAGTCCCTGCCCCTAAACCACCGAAGACAGGATGTGCCAAAATTTTAAACCCTAATTCCTATCCCAAGGTTCAAAGCTCCTTCAATGGAACAATCTCAACTCTACAATTTCGCTGCCACAGATGCTATCATAGGCATTTTTTTGCAGCAGTTTCAATCTCACTACATTGTTTTCCTCCATTCTTTGAGAAATCTTGCCCACCTTTATCTGCTCCACCATCAAGGTTTCCACCATAGCTTGGGGTAGAACTGAGTTGTTGTTGCTATCACAGTAAGGCTTATGCTATCACTAAAAAAGTTGTTATTGGATCTACAATAACATCTGTTGATGGTTTATCAAGTTATCAACTATATCAAGAAAGCTCAAACTTACAAAATTTACATCTGGTGATAAGTTATCATCTGGATCAAGAAAGCTCAAACTTACACAATTTAAATCATAAAAAATCACAAAATATAGATAGTCACAACATAAACAAGATTAAAGGTAGAAGCAATCGACCCAGAAAGCCTAGTTCGATTTACATGGGCAACTCGTATTTTCACTCATATCACTACAATAAGCCAACAGTCATAAGGCTATTATTACATGCATGAAGCCATCTACCCTTTTCAGAATACACTATATTTTTAGTAAGAAATCACAATGACATGGCTAGTAAGAAATCATACTGACATGTCCTTGATGACATTAGGTTTTGCTATTCCAAGTAATTCCTCTCTCTCCATTGTAGTTTCAAAAAATAGTGTTTAAATGGCAGTGGCGATAGTTCCTACCGAGAAGAGAAAAGTTCATATATAATAAATGCAAAATGAGAACCAAAATTGTTATTTTGCAATTAAAAAATAAATCGTGGGGTGAAATTGGCCTCTAAAATTTATACAAAACATCTAATATCTACAAGTATCTTGACACCAAAGAAAAGTAAAAATTATTTGAGCTTTAATAAATAGTTCTATTCTCTATCCTTGAATAACTAAGAACTTAGAAAAAAGCTTCACCAACTAAGAACTTAGAAAAAAGCTTCACCAAAATGTTATGAGGATGGAGAAATAGCCCAGATCACAATATAATTTGGCTGATGATGCTACTTGTACATTCTCAATAACTCTTCACTCGCATCAGTTATCTTTAATTGAAATGAGAAAACATTAATGTTAATGTTGGCATCTCATGTGTATGGAAAATGGAGATCCCATGATCATTTACCATTCAAGTTAATAGATAGAAAACATGTGAAGCAAAGTGTTGATCGATTTATTTTTTATTTAATAAAAAATTCCCAAGTATAGCATTCCTATCATTATTAATAAATACAATTTCTCGGTCAATTAAGTATTATAAAAACGTTTAACTTTATTGAGCGTTGTAGAAAACCATAAATGAAGACAAGGCTCATTGACATAAAGTAACTCCCCGACGATGGGAATTACAACTGAATTATAACTAAAGTGGAAGAATTGTTTATTATAATATTCGTTTAACATGTGCCACGTCACTTGGGATTTATCCCGAATAATAAATAAAAGTAAATTACTTTTTATCGATCAATTTATTACATCACTTGGTAGATATCAATTCAAATTCAACTTTAACATAGAATAATATGAATAGAAAAATATCATTCGAAGTATATAATTGTTAGTTTCAGATGGATGTTTTACGTTTTCATCAAAGTATATATGCGTAGGGCATTGCACTGAAAAATCAATTAGATTTCAGCAATTAGAGCTAGGGCTATGCAGAATTGGTTCTGTTTCTTATCTTTTAGTATCCCATTAACCCATTCTGTTTCACAGGACTTGCGTTTTTTGAGTGGATCAAACCATTGTTTTATCTATATATATAGATTACGATTAAGAGAAAATACAATGATGTGTGTATACAATATATTTATTCAAATACGGATAATAGAGTAGGTTTTTCTTTTTATAACAATAATAGCATCCCCATAAAACAACCAAAGAGATTCTAATTATTGGTGGTTAGCCTCACGAGAAAACAATTAAAGAGATTCCAATTGGTAGATAGTTTAAGAAAATTCCAATTATATGTTATTTTAAAAAGAGATAAATGAGGCAGCCATATGTGTCATCAATGTCTTAACTTTGGATGAACCATCGTGCTGCCAACATTGAAGAGTTAAAGCCAGACTAAATCCAAGGGGAACAAGGAGATTTGTGTCTAGCAAGGGCAGACATCGCGGAACGGCGGCCGCTTGCGATAATGCCTACAAACAACTTCCCGGAGAGGAATACAGACTAATGGGGATGATAGGCATATGGTCATGTGATAATTGAAATGAAGAATCTCGAATGGAATCTCTTAGGGTGCTTGTGCTAGGAGGCAGTCCACTGGACATGCTTGTTTTCCTAAAAGAAGCGGCAGACTACATCATGGTGCTTGAAATGCAGGTTCAAGCAATGCCGGCACTAGCAGATTTCTGGTCAAATTCTAATGCTCAAGCTTCTTGCCATGATAAAATATATGATCACCTGATGGTATCACTGACGACGCAAGTAGCAGGTGGCGGCGCCAACAACAAAGGGCCACAGGCAGCTACCAAATCCAACTACATCGTGGTGCTTGAAATGCAGGTTCATGCAATGCGCGCACTAGCAGATTTCTGGTCAAATTCTAATGATGAAGCTTATTGCCATGATAAAATATAAGATCACCTAATGGTATCACTGGTGACGCAAGCAGCAAGAGGCAGTGCCAACAACAGAGGGCTGTAGGCAGCTACCGAATCCAATTCTTGGGGTTATCTTGATTGGAGTGGTTGCAGTGGTTGCAAAACTATCTAGAGCGGTTGGAACAGATTAACTATCCACAAGAAAACGTGAGGAACAATAAACACGTTTGATTCACAAGCCAGAGTAGTTTGTGTGGTTGGGAAAGCTAGCAACCATCATCCAATTCAAATCAACAGATCATCTTAACCCAATCGTCTAACAAAATATCTAATGGCAGAGATTATGACATGAAGGCAGTTAGGATAGTTGATTCAAGAGGGAATGCCTTATGACGTAATTATATTCGCTCTTGACACATGGAGGTTCTCTAAATTTCTCTAATTTAATTTGTAATATTTTTATTTTAATTGACCACCCTCTTTTCTTAATGAAGCTTAACTATATAGGATTAATCTTTCTCATTTACTATATGTCCTTCTTCTCCCTTTTACATATTAAAAAAAACTTATGTACATTATCTACCTAATATTTTTCCAATATGGGAAGAGTATAGTTCTCAAGGTGCAATATTTTTATTTATTTCTATTATCCCTTTACCCCAAGTTTTACTATTGATTTAGTTGCCTTGTTTCTAACCTTATTTACCACCTAATGTTAATTAGTAGGATTTTCATATATTGATTATATTTAGTAGTTTCTTTTTTAGGCCAAGGGTGCCAAGTTGGTCATGTCCTTCAAGAAATTCCCTTTGAAGTTCCAAGGGTGCCACGCCTAACCATTTATTTATGATGCCAAGGGTGCCAAGTTGGTCGTTCCCTTCAAGAAATTCCCTTGAAGTTACAAGGGTTCCATGTAGCTTGCCCTTCAAGAATCTAGAGGCTACGAGGGGGAAGTATAGGTGCAATGATAAAGACCACTACCATCTCTCATGGTTCCCACTATAGTGAGATTAATGGTCTTGGGGATCAAATAATCCACCTTCATGCACCCTCGATAGAATCCTCGTGAGCGTACCAATTTGGGACCTACCCCACAACATCATGATCTTCAAGGCTGAGGTGTTGCAATCCTTCTAGCCTAATTCATTACAGGAGTGCTAACATGTGAAATCATGGACATTATCCCACTCCTCCCATGCAGTTCCATCTATTTATACAACCCCATCATGAATATGTGAGCCATTCAGCCATATAAATAAATTTTTCTTGTAGCGACTAACATGTCATTAAAAATTATAGTAAGATTCAAACTGAACTTTAAAATTTCAAAGAAAAAACATTCATTTCCATCAAATCAGATGTCGTTGAATCATGATATGTGAGTGCATGTGGTGGTTTCCTGTCATATTTGATAATCATCAGTAACAGAGTTTCATTGTGCTAATCATTGTCATAAGAGCCCCGTCAATATGATATAGTCACCCACATTGTCACTCAGAGTGAACCAAAACTAATGTAAGTATCTAAATATAAGGAACACATTCATCACAAATATCATTATCATAACATCCATACAAATCACAAATTTCCATCAAAGCTATCATCATCTTCACATCAATAGAGACATACATATCCATCAAAGCTATCATCATCATAAAATCGATAGAAAACATACATATCCATCAACTCTATCATCGTCATAACATCAATTGGAAATAAACAAACCCATCACATCCACTAATAATAGAGTCACATGGCAGATCCTCAATGTGAGTTCCTCAAAGAATAACATGTCAAAGATAATGTCATATCAAGGTCAACAAACTAGAGTGGGTTACTACAGACATCCCCCCTTAAATTAAACTTTGTCCTAAGGTTGCAAAATAGGGAAACTAATGACATATGACACTATGTCCTCCCTAGAAATGGCATTGGGAGTATATTCCTCTACTTTAATTATAAATCATCTAACTAAATTACAATGAGTTATTACTTACAATTATAAAATATAATCATCTTTGGAAAATGTCCCGTTGTGAAATTCACAATGACTCAATTAATACCAATAGAATGGTCTAATATGATTATATGAATAGGCATATGAAAATGATGAAATGGTATCTTTCACCCTTCTAGTAGTTTATAGAATGTGTATACATTTACTTCATCGCATTAACCTACAATTGGTTGCAGGATACACAATTGAATGCAACAACATCTTTAGAGTATAGCTTAGATACACATTATCCTATAGTTGAATTTTATATCTTATTGTTTCTATGGTGTCTGCACGTCATCTAAAGTGCATTCTATATTAACCTCAAGTTCTAGAGCCCTCTCCTTTAAGACATAAATATTATTATTTTTATTTTTATTTTTAACAACAAAGAGTAATATATTGGTATTAATTCACACCCGTTCCCAGAAAAAATATTGGGAGATTTACAATTCCTGTACATTGCCATCCATGGGCATTGATGTATGCATAATGGCTATCCGACTCCAATTTCCTTCCAAAACTACAAAAAATGACTGAGCTATTATATGATTACTAGTATATACCTTACAAAATTGGATTAAAAGAAAAATGCATTTAAAGTTTGATATCTAAAAAACAAACATAAAAACACACTAGTCATCCATAACAGTAGGATGTTTGAGGTCAATTCCAGTTGTTTCATCAACAATTTGAGAGTTCTTCCTTACCAATTTGATTTGGATTGCATCAATTTGATTGCAAGAAGCGTCGATTTCTTCTTCCAATTGTCGAATCTTTTGATTCTTCTCAATTTTCCTCTCTTGCATTTCATATGCTTCCTCCTACTACTGCTAAAGAGACCTTTGGAGATCCGCCAAGCCCTCGCATAGTTCTATGTTCTCTCTTTCAAAAGACCCACAATCAAGAGGAATGTATGCTACTAGAGGTGGGGAATTCTTCCAACTCATTTCTGAACAGCCTACCTTCCTACCTAAGCGTGGGTGTTGACAACCCTAAGAGCTAGAGTGTGAATCATCAATGAGAATATGATTAACCATGGAAATTAATTGAGAGGGGTTGTTATTAGAGTTTATTTGGGATCTATCCTAGTGTCTCAATTGACCCAAAGGAACAAAGAACCCAACAACACTCGGGATAATTTTTTTTTAGCAAAATTGATCCGACTCACCAACAATTGGCTCTCCTAGCTCAACCAATAAGAAAAGACATCCTAACCGGTAATTGACACACTCTCTAGAATATGACATTCAACACCCTGTGTGAAGGGGCTACCCTCCACAACCAGAATTATCCCTTGACTACCCTATCTTTGCCAATGGTTCCTTGCACTAGCGACCATAAGGAAAGAGTTAGACTGTTTCATATTGTAAAAGTTAAGATTGTTATGCCACAATTTATAGGATTTTCCAAGTCCAAGCCTCATGAGAAATTGAAATACTACAGGCTTAACTCTGGGATCCTAATCCTCCACGATGATTGTCCTGATGCCTTAAACGAATCCAGTGTTATGAAAATTCTCCTTCTCTCATACGAACCATCTGTTCCAATCCAGAGGGAGTAAATGTGACAACGATTCTTAGATATTTCACATGGTGATGACTTTCTTTCTCCTTCTACAGATCCAACTATGAGGAGTGAATTATAGAGTTCCCACACTTATCATCTCCACTACGCCAAGTGTGCTGACTTGCTCAGGAATGAAACCATGGGTCAAGTGAGATGAAATATATATGCTTTGATGAATCCAAATGTGAGGGGAGAAGGGGCATATAAAGTGAGGATGGATGTGATGGGAATAGGGAGGTTGGGAGGAGGGATGAAGGAGGAGTAGCTGCAATGGTGGGAGAGGTGTTCAAGAGATGGGGTGAAAGAGGGGGTGATGTGGAGGGTGAGGTAGGGGTGGTAGATCCAAGGGGAGTGGTGGCCTGGGTGCAAGCAATATGGACAACCTCTCAAATCTAGCTACAATTTCTTCAATATATGGCCAAATTCCTCTTTCTCCACTTGTTGACATATCAGTCATTTACTGTTAAACTGACAACCTCATGGTTTTCTTCCAGAACAACATTTCTTGTTATAGCCACAATTTATTACACAGATCCCTTATACTCTATCGAGACCGTAATTCCAAAGGAATCACCTTAAACACTATCAGTGGGCTTTTCAAATGGAATTAATGCAAATAACATTGAATACACTATCAGTGCTTTAAAATTCAAAGGATTGTGTATTAAGCCAATAACACTATCGGCACCAAAACCCAAGGAAAAATGCCTTTTACACAAACAACAAAATCAACGCTTTAATACACTATTGGCACTTTAACATGGGTAATTCTCCAATGTGATATGCCACGTGGCTGTAAGCAATCACTATCGGCAGTGCCGAAAATCCACACAATAGGCTTCTTTCGCTCCCATTGTGCGATACGACAATCTTTGCAAACTTGAAAACTTATCCAACCTGCTATATAATATTTCGGGTCTGAGCTTATTGGGGTTTCAGACTTTGGCGGTTCCACAAGTCTCTTCTGCTCCACTTATCGTTCTACGATGTGATACAGGGTTCAGGCCTAATTAGGATATAATCTAGACTTAATAATATTTAAGGTCTGAAAACTCATTTTGGCTAAGTATTTTCCATGATTTCTCTATGTAAACAGAGTTTCATCTGTGGGACTTAACAATGCACTTAAGAAGAACAGTCGTGCCGATATAAGGGAAAAACTATACCAATAAGCTTAATTCACATATATGATAGGAAAATAAGACTGAATCACCATTAACAAGGCTTAGAAGGAAAGAATCAACATCAAATACATATGCAAATATATCAGTTAATAGAAAAATGTAAGTTCCTATGCACAAAGAGAATTCTTCATGAACACAAGGCCTCCGGGCTCTATATTCCCTATATAGCATACCATTATTTTATTTATAAATAATAGATAAAGCCTTATCGGCCATTATTCTTTACAAAGCATGCCTTTACATAGAGTGATTTAAAGCATAAAGCTTTGTTACAGCTTATCCATAAGCGATTATTTTAGCATGATTTATTCTTACTCTATTCTTATATTAAACTAGGAAAGCATGAAAATTGCTAGCTAAAGGACCCCACTCCCTTGCCTGTAGATTTTTTTGGATTTTTGGAATATGTTTGAATATTTTTTCCTCTACGTCACATGCTCCTGCATCAAGCTCTTGAGGACAAAATTCTTCATGGGCTCCTGTCCATGAGTTCATCTATAGAACTACCCAGTTTCTGTAGTATGTCTTCTATAACCCAAGTATCTTCAACGGTTGGTAGATACTTCCATTTTACCAAATACTAAAAGTACTCTCATCCCCTTATCTTCTTAAACACCTTCTTGTCTAGAATTCTTTCTGGCTACAACTCCTTTGTTGTGGGTAACTGTTTTACCTAGTCAATCTCTTAGGTCTCGTCATCTTGTGTTGTATCATCTGCAATTTCATCTTCCTATTTGTATAGGTCTGCAACATCAAAAATTGGTGATATCCCAACATGAGGGGGTAACTCAATCTCATAAGCATTTGCAGAAAATTTCCTCAACACTCTGCGCGGTCCAATTTTCTTGGACTTCAATTTATTATACTCCCTTTTTGGAAACCTCTCCTTTCTGTGATGTGCTAAAACCAAATCCCCAACTTAAAAGTTCACCTCTCTTCTCCTCATATCTGCTCTGGTTTTATACTTCATGTTGCTATCCTGCAGCTGTTGTTTCACTTGTTCATGTATTGCTTGCATTTCTGAAGCAAAATCTTCACCCTTTGCACTTCTCATCTATTATTTTCCCAAGTTTCTTAACCGAGTTACTCCTCTTGGATGCATTCCATAAATAATATGGAATGGACTCTATCCTGTACTCCTGTTAGGTGAGTCATTATATGCATACTCATCTTGTGCTAACACTTGATCCTATTGCTTTGGATGTTCTGCAGTAAGGCTCCTTAAAAGATTGCCTAAACTCCTGTTCACCACTTTAGTTTGCCCATTTGTTTGTGGATGATATGCAGAGCTGAAACTTAATTTTAGTTCCCAGCTTCTTCCATAGTGTCCTCCAAAAATGTCCAAGAATTTTGGAATCCTTGTCTGAGACAATACTTTTGGGCAACCCATGTAATCTTACAATCTCCTTAAAAAACAAATTAGCAATGTGAGAAGCATCACTAGTTTTATAACATGGAATAAAGTGTGCCATTTTTGAAAATCTATCCACTACAACAAAAATTGAATCATTACCTCTTTGAGTCTTTGGTAAGCCCAACACAAAATCCATACTTACCATATCCCAAGGCCTATCTGGAATTGGTAATGGGATATACAAACCCGTCTTTTGGCTTCTTCCCTTTGCATATTGACATACTTTGCAAGTTCTCACATACTTCTCCACTTCATATTTCATTTTCGGCCAGAAATAAAATCTGTTTAGCTGTTCAAAATTTTTCTCTATGCCAAAATGTCCTGCAAGTCCTCCACTATGTTTCTCTTTGATTAAATTCTCCCTCATTGAACAATTTGGTATGCACAACTGATTTTTCCTAAATAACAGTTCATCTTGTAAGAATTAATCCAATAATATACTTCTATCCATCAAATCATGATTTTTACAAGCCTCAAATGCCTCTTTAAAATATGAATCAGTCTCATATAATTCCTTCAGAAAATCAAAACCCAACACTTGGATTTGACTCTCTTGAAGCAATACATTTCTCCTACTTAAGGCATCTACAACTACATTTGATTGGCCATTTATATGTTTAAAAAAAAATGGAAACCTTGAAGATACTCAACCCATTTGGCATGTTTCTAGCTGAGCTTTGGATGCTGCATTATAAATTGTAGTGCATGGTTATCTAAATAAAGGATGAATTCCTTTGACATTAGATAATGTCTCCGTTTCTTCAATGATTGCACAACTGCGTAGAACTCCTTATCATAAGAAGAATACTTCTTTTTGGAATCATTTAGCTTTTCACTAAAATAAGCTATTAGTCTACTTCTTAGCTTAAAACACTTCCAATTTCTTATCCCCTGGCATGACACTTCACTTGAAAAGGTTTGTTAAAATTAGGCAGAACCAAAATAGGCTTATTAGTGATTCTTTTTCTTTAACAACTGAAAATTCTTTTCTGCTTCAGCAGTCCATCTAAATGGCTGTTTGTGCTTCTTTATGGTCTCAATAATAGGTGCATTAATCTTACTAAAATTATTAATGAATTTTCTATAAAAGCTAGCAAGATCGTGAAAAATCCTTGATCTTCTCTGGATCCATCTTCAGCTCTTCAGCAAAAATAACAAAACCCAAGTATACTATCTCTTCTTTCATGAATGAACACTTCTTCAAATTCAGCAATAATTTCTCTTGTTGCAACCTTTGTAAGACATAATTTAAATGCCTCATATCCTCTTCTTTAGACCTACTATAAACTAATATATCGTCCATATGTATATTACAAATTTACCAATAAAATCTTTAAAAACTTCATTCATGAGTCTCATAAATGTACTTGGTGCATTTGAAAACCCAAAAGGCATTACTCTCCATTCATACAATCCCTCATTTGTCTTAAAAGCGGGTTTCCACTTATCCCCTTCTCTTATTCTTATTTGATGATACCCACTTTTAAGATCTAGTTTTGAAAAATACTTTGCTCCACTCAAGAAATCCATTAAATCTTCAATTCTAGAAAATGGAAATCTATACCTGATTGTGATTTTACTGATGGCTCTTGAATCTGTACACATTCTCTAGCCTCCATATTTCTTTGGGCACAGCACTATTGGTACTGCACAAGGACTCAAGCTTTCTCTGATCAACCCTTTGTCAAGCAATTCTTGCACCTGCTTCCTAACCTCCTCATTTTCTGTAGGAGTCATTCTGTAAGCTGCTTTGTTAGGTAGACTTGCTCCATGAATCAGCTCTATATGATGGCTGATTCTTCTAATGGGTGGTAATTCATTAGGCAAATCATCAATATAATGTCACAATATTTCTCCAACATTTCTTGAATTTCAATGGGTAAACCAGAAACTTTAGTAGAAGTCATTATTACCTTGGGCTTGCAAATTATGGAAAAATTTACCTCATTTTGTTCAATCTGATTCAAGTATTCCTTTCCTCCAAGTAACAGAGTTTCTGGATTAGTCTTCTTTCCTGGTACATCTTCTTCTTGCAGAGGCTACAACGTATGATTGACACCATCCTTTCCAAACTTGTAGGTGTTTCTTTTTCCATCATGCATGGCTCCTCTATCATATTTCCAAGGTTTTCCAAGCAATATGTGACACACATCCATTAGCATCACATCACAAACAATTTTATCTTTATACTTGCCCACCTGAAATTCCACTTCACACTGTTCATTTACTAACAATTGATGTCCCTTTTGTAGCCATGACACCTTGTAAGGTGTTGGATGTTTCATTGTCTTCAGCTTTAATTTCTCCACCACTTCTGTAGAGACCAAATTATCAGTGCTACCACTATCAATGATCATCTGGCAACATTTCCCTTGGACTTTATACACTGTCCTGAACAAAGTCTTTCTTTTTCATGGTTCAATTACCTCCTTTACTGGCTTGAACAAAACTTTATTAACTACCAGAGATTCTCCTCTCTTTGGTATATTTTCTTCTTCTGTCACTGCTGCTACTGTTTATTCTCCCTCAGCTTGAGCAACAATGGCATTCGTCTGATTTTTTTTGCATTCTTTGGGCACTCAAAAGCTCTGTGTCCCAACTTGTTACATATGTAACATCTTATTTCTCTGCCTCTTCCTCTGCCTCCTCTCCCTCTAGAAAAAATCCCTCTGCCTCTTGCATCACCTCCTATGGGTGCATGCTGGGTTCAACTACTACTAGCTCCATCTTTAGGTGCTCTAGATCTGCCTCTACCACCTTGACTTCCCCTTCCTGGGAAAGTACCTCTCCCTCTAACAGACTACTTCCTCATTATTTTTCCTTCAGCTTTCAGTGCTATCTGATAAGCTTCCTCTACTATTTTAGGAGACAGTAGACTTATCACATCTTGAATGTCCATCCTAATGCAATTCACATATATAGCCACCTTCTCATCTATATCCTGGGCTTCTCCAGCTCTTATGCTTACCTTGTAGAATTCCTCTGTGTATTCTTTCACTATCAAAGACCTCTGTCTAAGATTTTGCATCTGTCTGAACAAGGTTTGCTGATAATTACTTGGCAAAAACTTAACTCTTAGCTTGGCTACCATCCTACTCCAATTCTTGATTGGTTGCTTGCCAAGTCTCTTCTTTTCCACCTGCACACCATCCCACCAAAGCGCTGCATGGCCTTTTAGCTTGGTGACAACAAACTTCACTTTCTTCTCATCTTCTATTTCTTCATAATCGAAGAATTTCTCCATGCCATTAATCCAGTCTATTAATTCTTCTACATTCAGTCCTCCTTCATATATTGATACCTCAGTCTTTAGCCTGGCTGTGGATCCAAACATTGATTGAAAGAACCTAATATTAGGAGTAACTACCCCAACTTCCTCCTCTACAGCTTCAATCCTAGGTTCACTAACATCTCCATCATCTATATTTCTGCCTGTTGTTAATGCATCCAGTTTAACTTGCATCTATTGCACAACTTCCATTACTTCAGTATTCGCAACAGGTGTCCTCTTCGACCACGTCCTCATTATCTTCCAAATCTAAAAGCCATAGCAACTTTCCTTCTCCTGCTTCTGAGATTCAATCCAATGTCAGCTGGCCGCTCTGATACCACTAATAGTGGCCTGGGTGTAAGCGATCTTGACAACCTCTCAAATCTTGCTACAATTTCTTCAATATCTGGTCAAATTCCTCTTTCTCCACTTGTTGACGTATCAGTCATTTACTGTTAAACTGACAACCTAATGGTTTCCTTCCAGAACAAAAATTCTTGTTATAGGTGCAATTTATTACACAGAGCCCTTATACTCTATTGGGACTGTAATTCCAAAAGAATTACCTTAAACACTATCGGCCACAAATAACGTTGAATACACTATCGACGCTTTAAAATTCAAAGGATTGCATATTAAGCCAATAACACTATCGGCACCAAAACCCAAGGAAAAATGCCTTTTACACAAACAACACAATTGATGCTTTAATACACTATCAGCGCTTTAACATGGGTAATTCTCCGATGTGATATGCCACATGGCTGTTGGTACCTTTCGCTCTAATTGTGCGATGCAACAATCTTTTCGGACCCGAAAACTTATCCAACCCGCTATATAATATTTTGGGTCTGAGCTTATTGAGGTTTTGGACTTCAGTGGTTCCACAAGTCTCTTCCGCTCCACTTATGGTTCTGCGATGCAATACAAAGTTCAAACTTGATGAGCATATAATCTAGACTTAATAATATTTCAGGTCTGGAAACTCATTTCTGCTAAGTATTTTTCAAGATTTCTCTGTGTAAATAGAGCTTTATCTACAGGATTTAACAATGCATTTAAGAAGAATAGCTGTGCCAATATAAGGGAAAAACTATACCAATAATCTTAATTCACACATATAACAGGAAAATAAGACCAAATCACCATTAACAAGGTTCAGCAGGAAAGAATCGACATCAAATACATATGCAAATATATCAGTTAACAAAAAACTGTAAGTTCCTCTGCACAGAGAGAATTCTTCATGAACACAAGGCCTACGGGCTCTATATTCCCTATAGAGCATCCTGTTATTTTATTTTTAAATAATATATAAAGCCTTCTCAACCATTATCTTTTACAAAAACATGCTTTTACATAGAGTGATTTAAAGCATAAGGCTTTGTTACAGCTTATCCATAAGTGATTATTTTAGCATGATTTATTCTTACTCTATTCTTATCTTAAACTAGGAAAGCATGAAAATTGCTGGCTAAAGGACCCCACTCCCTTGCCTATAGATTTTTTTGGATTTTTGGAATATTTTTGAAGATTTTTTCCTCTAAGTCACATGCTCCTGCATTAGGGAGGGAACCATGAAAGAAAGGGCAGATCCCCATAAGGGGAGAGGAGGGGAGATAAAGATTAATAATGGCATTAATTTCATGATTTTTGACTTATGTGTCTGGATTTTGGAGGAGGAGGTGAGAATTATCATGAACTTTATGACTTTCATGGAAGTAATTAAGGAATGGGAAAATATCTATCTATTTCATTAACCTTGATGCACCCTTGCTCGATTTGGAAGGACTTGTTGGCTTGCATATGTGCATCCTTGTTTTGGCCTCTTAGGATGTGAAAACAAATTATTTCCCAAAGGGAGGAAGCATGCCCTGGGGTCTATTGAGTATCTCATTTAGTTTTTTGTTTTGATCTGCAGAGTTATAGTTCAAGTGTTTTATGACCAAGAGGGGATCGCCCCGGACATTCATTTCCTTAATACCTTTTTTTTCAGCTAATATAAGACCAAGATACAATCCATAGGCCTCCACTTGGTTATTTTTCTTATTCCCAAACCCCAGGCATACCTATATTTAATATTCCTTCAAGATTAATGAGAATCCGTCACCCTCCTTTCACCGCACGAGATATTAATGTTATTGAATAAAGTGTATCATAGAAATTCTTAGATTCATGTCTTCTCACCATAATTTTTTATTTATTATAGATGGAAAAAAAAATATTTGTCAATTTGTGAATCACTAAAAATATGAATTGAGTCTCAGAGTAATGATCACACTGAATTAAAAATTTCCAATTTGGTTTATAACTTTTCCCAAGAACACTAAACATGTTGACCTCCATGGAATCATTTTAAATAGGAAATTAATGCATTATTCATATTCTTAAAATTCAAGGATGAAAATACTCATTTAAGTCCTATGAAAAAGTTCATCAATTTAGTATAGGTAAGGAAGGTGGACTAATAATTTAAGTACCATTAGAAACATAATTTTTATAAATTCTACCCTAATACCTCAAAAAAATATACCCTAAGAAGAATAAGTATTCATATTAGTACATCAATGGCACCTAGTAGCATCAAAATCATGAAAATATTTCTATATTAATGTAAAGTAACAAATCCTCATGATTTTGAGAATGGAATTCCCAATTTCAGAGGATGAAAGGTTTCTGCAGTTTATAATTTCTTCTATTTCCTTAATATATATATGTAGTTAACTTAAGTAAACTATCACTTAAAATTTCTTCTCCTAGGATGTATCCTAGGATATATCATATTTTTGTTGTTGTTTTTTTTCCCACTTCTAATCACAATGACCAATGATGTTAAAGCTACCAAATTTCTTTCCAATAAATAATATATATCTATTATTTTATATTATATTATATTATTATATATATATATTAATAATAATAATAATAATATATAATATTATAATAATATTCATAATAAATAGGATTGGTTTTCGATTTTGGAGGTGAGAGAAGGTGGCCTCAGACTGAGCTCTGTACGCTAGGGTTTTTAACATTTCCTGCAATGGCAGGCCACTATAGACAATCAAAACCCTGCAAATTCTGACAGATTCTTGGATTTTGGCATCCTGCTAGAAGGTTTAGCTCTCCATGGACCCCCCTCAGGGGGAGGGCGATGCGCCTCCCCCACAAAACGAATATGTGCAACAAGGAAATCAAGAAAGCGATAAATCACTGCATCAAAGTGAAGACGGTGGGGATTTGGACCCACAACAGGCAGAACAAGAAGATAATACTCAACCCAAGGTTAGATCAACAACATGAAAACCTATAGCTTATGTGCGACCAAGGTTTGAACTTCCAAGGCACAGGATCAAGGCACAGATTCAATTCATGAGAGACCATGCTTTAATAGGCAAGCTCATTGGGCTTTGGCCAACTGAGAAAGTGCTAAGGGGCTGGATTGCTATGAAATGGAACCCAAAGGGACATATAACCTTGCAGCTAGGACCAAAAGGATTCTTCACTCCTATTTTCAAGTGCTTGGAGGACAAGAACAAAGTGATGGATGGAGGGCCTTACTTCTTTAATGCCACCGGTTGTATCTCAGAGGATGGGTAGAGCAGTTCAACCCTGATAAGGAGGATCTCAGTTGGGCTCCAGTCTAGATTTGACTATACTCACTTCCCGTGGAGTATTGGGAGGAAGAATCCCTACAAACGATTAGGAATGTTCTGGGAGAATTCATCAAGGTAGCAGAGGAAACAAAAATCTGCAAATACACCTCCTTCGCTTGAATATGCGTCTACATGAACCTTAACCAGGCACTTCCAGATGTGGTAAGTGTTTCTCATGATGATATTGAATGGTTTCAGTTGATTGATTATGGACACGTACCATTTAGATGCTGAAGGTGCCATACCTTGGGACATTTGTTCAGTGACTGTCCTTTAGTTCAAAAACCTTCCCCTGCTTCAGGATTGGATTCATTAAGAGCAGACGGATTCACCAAGGTAACCAATTATAGGAAAAACCACAAGAAGCAGGTCTCAAATGCTAGAACACCTCCAACCAGTTCCTCCAAGCCTTCAACAAGGAACAACTTTGAAGTTCTAGCTCGCCAAAATGACCCAAGCTCGGAAACTCCTACCACCATAGAGACAGAGACGATGAAGGACAAACAACAAAAGCAGGTAGGTGCCAAACAACCTCAAGAATAACCTAAGCTCAAAGGGGCTTCTACCTCAGAGAAGCAAAAGGCCCCAATATGGACCACACAAGGAATGGACATGGACAACTTAGACTCAAATTCCAAGTTAGCAGAAGAGCCATATGAGGAATTCAACAATACTTAGATTATGGAAGAGGAAACAACAACTATAGACATTGGGGAACTAGATATCCCAGGCCTAGAACAGGCTTGCAATACAAACAATTTTGAAAATATTCTTGAGAAACAACTTGAGAATTTGGAGGAGGTCCTAAATCCAGCGTAGCGGAAAAAATCCCTAGGTATCTAGACTGGCAGCCCCTGGAATGGGAAATTCATTACTAAAGACATCAAAAAGCGAGGAAGGAAAATAGACCTCCAGAGAACAATCAGGATCGGTGCGATGCTAGTGGAGTCAGGCGGGTACTCCAAGCTAACTAAGTACTACAACTCTGATCACAATCCTTCCCAGTGAAGTTAATATCTTGGAACATAAGAGGGCTCAATGGCCTAGGGAAAAGAAGAAGTCTTAAAAACATGATGGGACAAGAAAAACCTCAAATCCTTTTCTTGCAAGAAACTAAATGCAATTCATCTGTTGTGGAAAGCACAGCAGCAAAAATTTGGCCGGGGAGTCTCAACACGGCAGTGGATGCTGAGGGGGCATCTGGAGGCCTGGAAATCCTTTGGGACTCCTGAATCATCAGATTAGATAATATCCATGCCAACAAGAACTTCATCCAAGCAACATTTCACATCATTGGAACAAATATACACGGGCTCTTAACCAATGTATATTTCCCCCAAGAAGCTCTACATAAAGAAGAAATCCTCAACGCTCTCTCTGAAATCAACCATGACTGAGTACACCCTTTATGGATTTCTGGAGGAGACTTTAACATGATTACTAGACTGGAAGAGAAAAGGGGAGGAAGGTGCAGAGGGAGTCAGGAAGGAAAACCTTTAAAAGACTTCATTCAGGAAAACAAGCTCATGGACCTACCTTTCAATAATGGTTTATACACCTGGAGCAACAGGAGAACAGGGTCACAGCAGGTCGCTTCTCGTCTAGATAGATTCTTGCTTTCAAACAATGCTATACATATTGGCGAAGACTTTGCAGCCTCCATCCTGCCTCTAACAGGATCTGATCATTGGCCCATCTCCCTTAAATGGGCGCGCCCTGGCAATCTGACCCGAAGACCATTCCACTTTGAGGAGTTCTGGATGTCTCATCCAGACTTCCACAATCTAATCATCTCAGAATGGAAAAACTTCACTCCTCCAACAGGATCAAAGATGTTTCAATTTCAGCAGAAGTTAAAGCATCTTAAAATAAAAATCAAAAGATGGAATCATAATTCCTTTGGTAATATTTCTCAAGCTCGGAGTGCCCTTGAGCTAGAAATGAAGCAACTACAACAGAGGATCATAGATGAAGGCCGATTAGATGATATGTTAGAACAGGAAAAAGGTCTGGAGGCACAAATCACAGAAAGGGCTAAGCAGGAAGAAACGTTATGGAGACAAAAATCTAGAATCAGATGGCTCAAAGATGGAGAGAAAAACACAAAGTTTTTTCACAGCACCACAATCCAGCGCAAAATGAATAACAATATAAATCACCTTCAGAATGAGCAGGGAGACAAGTTGGAAGAGCATGAGGAGATCGAAGGTGAAATCCTCAACTATTTCAGGCAAATGCATAGCGAGCCAAATATAGACAGATCAAGAGCCATAGACAAAATTACTCGAAACATTCCTAAAATCATCTCAGAAGATCATAACCAACTTCTTCTCAAGCCTGTTGACTTATAGGAGGTGGAATTAGCAGTTTGTCAGCTAAAAGTTGGGAAAGCCCTGGTCCGGATGGATTCACATCCAACTTTTTTCACAACTTCTGGGAATTGATCAAGTTGGAAGTTTGGCAAGTGGTGGAGGAATCGCAATCCTTAAGGTGGATGTTTCCCGGGGTGAATGCCACATTCATCGCCCTTGTTCCCAAGGTAGAGCTGCCTAGAAAGCCCGAAAAATATAGACCTATTGCTCTATGCAATATAATCTACAAGATAGCCTCCAAGATCATTGCCTCTAGGCTCAAATTGCTGCTTCCTCTCACCATCTCGCCTGAGCAATCTGGTTACGTTGAAGGCAGGCAGATCGCCGATGGCATAATCCTAACTCATGAAATAATTCATTCATTGAAGCAATCCAAGAAGCCAGGTATGCTCCTCAAACTTGATCTATCGAAGGCTTTTGACAGTCTAAGCTGGTTGTACATTAAAAAAGTTTTAATTGCTTTTGGCTCTGCTCCCCCCTAGGTCAGATGGGTTATGAGCCTCATCTCCTCCTCATTTTTTTCAATCTTGGTCAATGGCATTCCTTCCCCCTATTTTCATCCTTCCTGGGGCATCAGACAGGGAGACCCTCTCTCCCCTTTCCTATTCGTCATTATGGCTGAAGGATTAGTCAGAAGTATTAAGCTAGCTCAACAATCCCATCGCCTCAGAGGCCTATCATTTCACAACTCTTCAGCTTGCACTCACCAGCAGTTTGTTGATGATACCATGCTTTTTGGGCACCCCTCTGTCCAGGAAGCCCGCTAGCTCAATTCTATCCTATCGGACTTTTTGGAAGCCTTTGGAACTTCTGTCAATAAATCCAAATCTTAGATTTTATTTTTCCATTCCCCATCTACTACCCAAGCTGCCATTGCATGAATACTAGGATTCTCCATTGCTAACCTTCCATCCAAATATTTAGGTGTGCCTCTGACTGCCTCGACCCTTAAGAACTCCTCATGGAAGGTCCTCTTGGAAAAACTGGAGACACGTCTCTCCTCTTGGACTCACAGATCTTTGAATATGGCTAGTAGGCTAGTTCTCATAAAAGTCGTTCTTCAGGCCATGCCACTTTACCTCTTCTCCATCCTGGCAGTGCCCAAATGGGTGCTCAAAGAAATCAAGTTGCTCCAAAGATCCTTCTTATGTGGTAGCAATGGCCTCAGGCGTAAGTGGGCTCTTGTCAAATGGGAAACAACTTGTATCCCAAAGAATGGGGGAGGTATTGGTTTAAGGGATCCTTCTCACAGTAACGAAGTCATGGGCGCCTAAATTTGGTCGAATTGGCTGACTGCACCCCTTACCCCCTGGGCTTCTTTATGAACAACCAAGTATGCAAGCCATTGTCCAATGGAGGAACGAGTTAGAATTTCAGTAGTCAGCATGGTCTCCCTTATATGGAACTTGGCCAAGCAGCATAGAAGTCTCATTCAGCAGCATAGCTTTTGGGAAGTGAAGAGTGGAGAAACTGCCAGGTTCTAGGAAGACTCATGGTAGTAGATGCCCAAATTAAAGGATCAATTTCCTCATATACAATCACCAGAGAAGAATATGCAAGAACAAGATAGAGTCAAACACTTCTGGAAGCTCTCTTTGACCCAAGAGTACAGGGAATGGCTCAAGGCAGATTAGTTTTTAAGACAAGGAACGCCACGAGCTCAACAAATGATAGACACAAAATTAAAGAAAAGGAGAATGCAACCCTCCGAGGAAAAGGATATCCTTAGATGGGGATATGAAGAAAAAGGCACCTTTAATACGAGAGAGCCTTATAATCTCATTATCAAAGAACATCTAGTGAAAGATCCTATCTGGAGCAAAGTCTGGGATCCCTCTTTGTGGCCGAAAATCTCCACCTTTCTTTGGCTGCTATGTCATAACAATATTCTCACATGGGATAATCTAAGGAAGAGGAACTTTCACGAGCCCTCAGTATGCCCTAATTGCAAACAAGAGGAGGAAACCATTAAGCACCTTACACTCTCTTGCCATACAATGCAAAAGCTATGGGAAAAGGTTAGTTTTCGATGCAAAAGGGATGAAAGAATTCATGGAGACATCATTACCACAGTGCGCAACTGGGAGCGAACTCCTTACCAAAGCAAGATTTTAAATTTCCTATGGAAGCTCATTCTAGGCTTTCTTCTGTGGGCCATATGGAAGGAGAGAAATAGTAGAATTTTTAAGGGTCACTCTGCGCCTTTGGAGAATACATGGAAAATAATTTGCCAAAACATTGAAGAAACCATTTCTCTCAAGACCTGGTACCAGGAGGACCTTCCTAATAACCCCAAAGAATAGTCCATATGGGCCAATTGGAACCTTCATTTGAAGCAAGATCAGATTATCAAAGGCTCACAGCCACTGAAAAATCATTTACCTGACAAGTGGCTGCCTCCCCCAATGCATATGTACCAACTCAACTTCGACGGGGCTTCGAAAGGCAATCCGGGCAATTCAAGCTTCGTAGGGATCTTCAGAGATCATAGAGGTAAACCTCTCTTAAACTTTTTAGGTTCAAAAGGATGGGATACCAATAACTCAGCAGAATTGGAAGGTCTCTGGCAAGGCCTTATTCTTGCGCAAAGTAAAGGATTTTTTCCGCTTATAATAGAGGGTGATTCCCAGATCATTATAAACATGATCTCTAAAATCCTTCAAGGAACTCCTTCCTGCAAAGTTAGCAATAGCTAGAGGATGGCTAGAAGACTAGAACTCATCGAACGCTGGCTCTCTCCTCACAAAGCTATTACTCTGAAGCACATTCACAGGGAAGGAAATAAAGTCGCGGACTTACTTCCTAACATTGGAGTGGAATGTGGGCTGAACCTCCATTCTGGATCACTTTCAAGGATAGCCTCTGAGTCACAACTCTTAGAATATAAAAACCTCATGAAGAATGACATGTATCAAGTAGGATAAGCACACCCAGATGCGGGTGAAATAAATGGAACTAATGAATCATAGGACAGATGGACGAGCTCGGTACTGCTAGATGCAGACCAGCGCGACTCTCCAAAAGTCTATTTGGTTCATGAGCGTGATAAACCAGAAATTCATTTGGTTTGTGATGGATTTGCTGCAGAGCAATAGATTTGGCATGCTTGATGCATTTACTGTTTGCCTCGCCCAAGGCAAGGTACTGGCTTTTATAACCATGGCGCTCGGGGTTGCTAGCGCTCCACCTTCTTGTTTTTGGCCGAAGCTGGATACAGGTCTGTGGGGCAGGCTGGTCTCTGGAAACAAAGGTAAATTCTTTATGAGTATTATGTTCTTTGTTAATGTCAGGCTTGGGATAGATGTGTGTCTCAACAGCAAGTTTGTCTCAGGAATTATTGGTCAGCTCTCTAATACCCTTGCCATTCGACCTGTGCCGCTCTTCTTGCAATTGCAGACCTATTGTCTTTGTCCAAAGTTGTTTACTGTGCTATTTCACTATGCTCTTGTGTCGGCCTCTGATTTCATGTGTTGTGTATCTTCATTTGTGTATCTGCCTCTCCTTAACCTCCTTACCATGGTACGCCATAGTCAACGAAGCCATCTCGAGGGGAGTCGGGGAGGGCGTGGCAGACCACAGGTAGCCCGCTTTGTGATTCCTGCTCGCAGACCTTCTCCGTATCATGGGTTTCAAACCAATCATTTTACTTTTAAGAGAAATATTAATAGACCAGTAATCACTGTCAATTTCACTATTCTTTTCTTTGAAAAAGATTCTCCAACTCCAATTCGGCTTTGTATGATGTTTGATCCTCCCCAGGAAGCTTTCAGAGAGGCCGTCAGTCAAAGCAACTTGCAGGTAATGGTAGAGGAAACTATGGAGAAAGCTAAGGGGGAGAGGCTTGAGAGAAGCGACGCTCCCAACGCATCTCTACCTCCAGATGCAGCGGGCCAAAGGAACGTGGAAGATAATGATAGTGACTTGCGTCCCCTGCTGAGGCACCTAGGCAATGAAAATTTAGGTTGTTATGATGATTGGGAGGACACTGCTTGCCAGGTGGTGGAGGAACCTTGAAATGAGGACACATCAATTTGAGGCAATCTGGGCCTACTCCATATCGGTTTTGGATGCAGTTTTGGTTCGACCTCTTCAGATAGGCGGTTATGGATGTCTTCCTTCTCTCCATGATATGCGGCAATGTAAAGTCCATATGGAATTTTGAGCATTGTCTTGGGTTAGCTCTCTGGTCACACGCTCTAGATAGCCAGTTATACCACCTCTACTTCATGTTATCTTGGTTAATTCCTGAAGTCTATATCTGCACTCTTGCTTATGTAATTGGTTCTCCTTCATATAGGAAAATTTTTGTTGTTCTGAGTGCTCTCGGAAGATGATACCCGAGGCCTCGCCCCCTTGTATTTTTACTTTATTTTATAGTTAATAGAATTAGCATTTGTAGAGAAAAAAATAAATATATATATATAATTGAAACTTTTCCTAATTGTAAAAACTAAATTTATTGAAACTTCTAATCCCTCATATGTCATTATTTCACCACAAATGTTAGGCCATTTTTAGTGTATTATATGAAGGAACCAACCATAGTTTCTGACTAATGCTTAAGCCTTTAGCATGATAAACCTCCAAATCTCATCACATAGATATATAGGCAATATGGTGTGCCTAGCAAAATAATGGATTTGATGTACAAACAACAAAAAGCCAATTTTAAATATCTATAGAAATAGTAAAATATGAAAAGTGGCCAAACTGGCTCAATGAAAATGAAGAAGAAAAGGAAAAAGAAAAGAAGATGTCTGTGTGATACACTCCAGGGAAGGACTTATAGATACATGTAAAGAAAATATAGAGTTAAACCTACCTCATTCTCATACTAATCTATTTAATTAAAAAAGGTTTTGGTGAATGGCCTAGTTAGAAATGCTTGTACAATTTATATACCCTTTTGAAGTGGTTGTTGCTTTCAAAGTACACTAATTAATTCAGAAACAATAATCCAAGAGTTCATCATGCTTACATTTTTATTGACACACAAGTGACACAACTCAAAATATGTTTTTTTGGAAGGATTTGTCACATCATAATAATAGTACCAATAAGCATTGTTCCTTCACTTCTTCAGTTGAAAAATTACATTCAAAATTTTTACTTTATGATAATGCTAAACAAAGGCCTCAAATCAATCAACGCACTTGAAAAATCCATTCCTGTTTAATGATCTAATGGCTAAAATAGAAGAGAATTGTCTCATGGCTTATATGATTATTTATTTATTTTTATTCATTACCTCTAAATCCTAAATCCTAATCCCAAATCCTAAATCCTAATCCCAAAGTATCCAATTGCATGAACTATCTATAATCCTTATCCAAGAACTAGTCTATGTTTGAGAACCTAGTCACAGGACTTGTATATATTTTCCATGCTGGAATATGAAAATGGTTAGTGAAATGATTGGATTTATATGAAGATCATTAAAAATTAAAGCCACCACAATAATCTTGATAAAGATGATGGAGATGAAAAGGTTCGCCTCAAATTCCAATGTGATTCACTCAAACTAAACTAAGCCAAATGCCTAACCAGCATATGATTATTCCCTTATTGAAATTTCAAAGAATCAATAATGACATACAACTTTGCAAAACCATGCAAGCTTTGGAAACATAAAATAACAATCTGCAATTTAGTATTTCAATTGCTAAGAAAACACGGATAACATGTCAAACCCTTTTATGTCACGGGGAATATCTCTGTAGATATCCAAGAAATAGTTTGCGTAACTTAAACAAAGTGTATTGATTGGATGAAGGTTGACCACAAATGCAATTGTCTCAAGAAAATAAAAATAAAAAATTGAATTAAAGTCTACAACTCACCAAATTAAATCAATGGACTAAAAACATTTAATGTATTAATTTTGTTTTCTTATTGATGTTGTTGACCTTTGTTAAAATGACTAAATTGTATTGTTATATCGCTCATACAAACATTTAAAAAAATCCAAACGCTTATTCCATAACGTGTGTTCTCACAATTTCAAACAAAGAAATGTAATTGGTATCAAATATTAATATATATCGAACGTCATTGAAATACCTTTAATATATAATAAAATCATTTAAATACTTTATTTATTTAACAAGTGTAATATGGATGGCCGCTGTTTAGTATTTGTTTCTTATCTAAAAGTAATGGATAGTCACTTTAGATTAATTTAAATGTTAAAGATTTCGAAAACAATTTATATAAAAATATGTTATATAGTAATAAAAAACCTCAATTTAAGATATACTTTCATATAATATTATATTTATATATCTTAAAATAAATTATGTTATTATTTATATTGATGTAAAAAATTTATTGAAAACTAAAAATATATATATATTTTAGATACATTATTATTTTCATATAAAAAACATAAAAATAAATAAATTAAAAATTTTCCAAATAAATTATATTTAAAAATAAATTTAAATGGTTTAGAAAATAAATTAATTTAAATGAATATTGTAACTAAAAAAATATATTGTTATTTATTTTATATTAATTCATTATTTAAGTTATTAATTAAAAAATAAGAAACTGTCAAACTGAAAATAATATAGTGCAATATATGAATGATTATATTTTTTGTCTTGTATATTTTTATTAATAAAACCATATAGTAAAAATAAATATTAAAATAGATTTGATAGGTGTACTCTTTGTTAATTGCTACGACACTTGGTTTGATACTTCATCTAATGGTAATTCATTTTCATAAATATTTAGATTTGATCGATGTAGTTTTTATCAAATCTTATGACACATGATTGCAAACAATATTTTTTTGATTTTTTGTTTCTTAAATAATTTTTTTCTTTTTCTCTTTACAATTCAATTTTAAACACCATGAAATTAGACATTTCATGTAAGTGAGCCAATCAAAAAATAGAATTTCAAACTTAAATTTTTCAAAGCTTAATTTGATTTTCAAAATATTTAACTTTTTCAAGATTTTAATAAACTTTATGAAAACTATTTAGAAATTTCAAAATTAATTGAAAGTTAAACCTTTTTGACTAAATATATATTTCAACCACTTTTTATGTAGTTGTGCTCATTCCAAACTTTTATAAATTAGTATAATATGCCAAACACTCGTGTTTCTATAAAGGATATCCTTATTATATCTGCCGAAAGTAGTAGGTATATAGCGATCGGTTTCTCTTTGACTATGAATTAATTTCATTTGAATTTTTAAATATCAACTGCTATCCAATACTTTAACCAAAGTTTTAAGCAAAAAGTGAATTTTTAAAATCATTTAAATATTTTTCTATGGTTTTCATTGGCCATTCAGCGTTGGGGTCTAATTGCAGATGTCGAGCTTGCTTTTAACCGAAGTTTTGACTTTATCCAAAGTTTTTGGGGTCTAATTGCACATGATGAGCTTGCTTTTAACAAAATTTTTGTCTTTATCCAAAGTTTTTAAAAGCGAAGTTTATTACTTTGTGTTTATCCAAATTTTATAAAAATTGAAATTTATTGAGTTTGCGTTTATCCCAAAGTTTTTAAAACGCAAAGTCAAACTTTGAGTTTATCTCAAGGTTTTTAAAAGCCAAAGTTTGAGTGTGTTTATCCAATAACTAAAATAAACTTTCCTTATCATAATTTAAACATATAACATTGTGATATTTCCATTTGGCTATTATGAAGGCCATTTATCAAATGATTCAAACATTTCTTTTAAAGAAATGTTAATAGATAGGTATTTTGTTGCATCACAACCTTGTTTTGTAAAATTTTAGATATAGTGGATCATAGCAAGATAGGTCATCCATATTTTGGAAATATACTGGATGGAACTAATGGGACCAAGATCAATTTTTGCCTCATGTAAATTTGATATTCTTGAAACCTGTAATAAGTGATAACATTAGATTCTAATATAAAATTTCCTAACAAAACCTTATTTACATTATAAATAGAAGGATCGTGGCTTCAAGCTTTAAGTCTGAAAATCCTCTGATATGAATATTCATTGAGACAATGTTTCTCCAGTTTAATTGATGAAGTATTCGATGGATCATCGAATAAATTTGGACATTACAAAAAGGAGATGTGTTAGATTTATAAGAATCCCCAAAGGAGGAAGAAACTACAAGAATAGCTCTCTAGAGGAAGACTAAGAGTTACCAGGTAGAAATTTGACTATTATTGAGACTATTATTGAGTCAAGAGGCTAATTCTAGAGCCTAGGGTGAAAGGATATCTGTTAGATTTATAAGAATCCCTAAAGGAGGAAGAAAGTACAAGAATAACTCTCTAGAGGAAGACTACGAGTTACCACATAGAAATTTCACTATTATTAAGTTGAGAGGCAAATTCTATAGCCTAGGGTGATTGTGATGTGTAAATATGTCCGTCCCTCTTAAAATAAAAAAAAAATATTTTTTAAATGGAAAATAAATGCTAATGATGTGGAAGTATGTCCATCCCTCTTAAAATAAAAATAAAATATGTGAGTATGATGTTTAAATCTTATAGTTTTCAAAAATATTTTAACATGTGATATTCTTGTTGCAATGATTGTATTCTTTGCCTCCAACTCCTCAAATTGATAGGCTTTCCTTCTGTTATCTTTGTTAGTCCTTGATCTAATTTTATGCATTCTCTTGTTGGGATCCACACGCCTTCTCAACAGAAAATTCATAACCTTTCTTCATCAAACCATTTCAATGTGTGGAGAAGGTCACCTAGAAAATTGAGGTATTACCATAGTTACATGGGTACCTATCCCAGGCATTGGAGAGAACGTACCCGAAGCTCCCCTACTCCTAGGAGCTTGCTAGCTGATCGGAAACACTCCAAAATAGCCGAGAGCTTCATTGCAACCAATTTTGATGTTTTGGGAGCTTCACTACAATGAATAAGTGCAAACTTAGGTGTATTGACATTGTCAGCTTGGGTGTTGCTTAAATTGATGGAACTATGCGAAGGGAAGGGTATGCCGCTGAGTTTAGGTTTGGATATGGGTCTAAAACTAAGAGAAATAATTGTTTATGGAAAGCCCTTCTATCCAAATGAAGATGAGGCATCTGGCCAATCATGATCTTTGTCATTGGAAAGCTATTCATTCTCCTTATATACGCGGATGGCAGATGGATATAAAAGAATTTAGGAAGATTGTTGGCCATTGGGGAAACCATCATTATCGCCCAAGCTAAATGGACAAAAGATGGAATACTAAAGAAAAAAATAGTTGAAATTATGAAGTATAAATATTTATTAAAAAAAAAGACAATTTATTTAAGTTTAATTATATCATATACTTAATTGGAAATTTATAAATTTTGTTAACATTGGATTTAAACTCTATTGTTTTATTTTTTTTGAATTACTATTAATATATATTTTATTTTTTCTTATCTCTATTATAATTAGATGTAATATATATAATATTGGTGAAGTTACATCAAGGGCTAAGAATTGAACCAATGACTTAACATATAGTATTGCATGAAATCACCTAATAATTGAGTAATAACAACTTCTTTTCCGGTTTGGGAGTTTTGCATGTTTCTTTGCTAGAAAGGAATTTGATTGAGAAATTGTTGATGGATCAATATTTTGATTTTTTTTGGCAATGTTTCAAAGTTCAATCTTTTACATGTTTATTTGCAAGATGGAATTTATTTGACAAGTTTTTGATGCAAAAAAATAAATTATTTTATTTTTATTTTTAATATATATTAAATTTTAATATATTATATTATTGTCGCTCCCAACTTGACATTTACTGTAAATTTGGGCAATACTTGTAGCCGTGCTGGATACTCATTCTCGTGCATCGGAAGTACCCACGTACCAGAAACTTCTACAACATAGGGTATTACTGACCCTCCATAACTCAATCCTTCGACGACCCATTATGTATTTGTGCTCACAAAAATAAACACATAAGGTAATTGTTACGTGAAGAAAACCCTAACACTAATATCAAGGGCATAGTGATCTATGTGCTAATGGTTAGTTCAACATGGAGATAGATATATCATGAAATCAATGTGAAAACCATATTAACTGTCATAATAAGAGATGAGAGAGAAATATGATTTCATTTTAGTTTTTAGAGGTCGGCTTTCAGAGATAATATAATATAAGATAATTACATTTATGTCCAACTAATGTCCATAAAGTAGGTTAAAGGGACTACTGATTACAATAATGTCCATAGAAAGCGGGATAACTAAATGGTCTCCTATAAAAGATACAATACATGAAGTAATCATAAATCAACATCTAGTCCTCACAGAGAAGATCCAGAAACTAATAGGTCTAAGGATTACACCCATCTCTCCTAACATCTATGGTTGAATGAAGAACAATGAAGAAACTCAGAAAAGTCGGTTGACCTGATGAAGAGCTAGTGGAAAGTCTGGATGGTGCACTAAATCATTACCTGGGAGAGTTTGTGTGTTATTGTGTGAAACATGGATGGATCTGGGAAAGATGGTAGCACAATTAATTGATGGATAATATCCACCTCTTCTCACTTCAATCAATAACTATAAGATTACCTATATCGAGTTTGTGGCTATAAGATCTCTGAGTTTGCACAAAGGGAAGTTGTCATATGCAATACTTTGAATGAGATGGGGGTTTTTTGTAATGCTCAGTGGATCTGGAAAGAGATGATGCTATGTCATTAGGGATTTGTGGGGTTGAGAAAATCGGGACTGCTCTGAAGGTTTTTTTCTTTTTCCTTTTTTGAAGGTGGTTGGTGCCTTGATACAACGATGTTTACATATTAAGCACCTCAGATAGCTATTGGACCATTTAGTATGGTTCTAAACTCCTATATATGGTGTTCGTTCTAGTTGGTAATGGATGACCGTACATAGGCATTTGGGAATTACCACAAGGTAAACATCTCATCTTCATTGTTGAGATATTAATCTCACTATGTGGTAGGTGTCTTCACATTTGATTCTATTGTCTGCTAGGTGTCATAGACAGTTCAATTTTACTTCATTTATGCTCTACTAATTTATTATTGATGTTCACAATTTAATCTATTTAGCTATTTTGAATATTAAGATGACCAATCTCTATTGTACTTTTCGTTTTCATTCTTATAAGGGCTATGTTTAAAAGTTTTTTTTTAAGTTATTTTAAAAGGATTTATTTAAAAATATTGAAGTGACTTCATTTGAAAGGGGAGAATTTTATTAAAAAATGAGTTAATTTTTTGTAAGTTTTCTTTTAAAAAAAACAAGCAACATAAAATTGTTAAAAAAAGGGGCTGCCTTATTTAAAAAAAAAAAAAATTGGTAAAAAAAATAGAAGGATTTGAGATAAATTTTGTAAGGGTGCTGCATGTTTTTTAGAGTTTTTTTTTTAAATATTGAAAAGGAAATTATTATAAAAAAGACTGCACACATCTACAACCTTTGAAATGGCTTACTCCAGCTTCTTGCCACAAACCCCAACTCTGCTTGGAAAAAATTATGAGTTTTGGCCTTTAAGAATGAAGACATCTCTGCAACCCCAAGAATGTTGGGACACCTTGCCGAATGTTTATGTAGAGTTGAACCGGGAACAACTAGCACCCATGAATAATAACAAGACGAATGCCACTGCAGAAATCAGAAATAAAGAGCACAAAGCCAAATGTTGGATACAAAACTTAGTCGATGATTCCATCTTCGACAAAGTAATCGACACATCAACAACAAAAGAAGCTTTGGATATTTTGAAAGCTATATATCAAGGTAATCATATAGTGAATACAGTTAAGTTGCAAACATTGAGAGCATGGTTTGAAACCCTGAAGATCACTAACACAAAAAATGTGGATTAGTTCATGAATAGAGTCATAGGAATAGTCAATCAAATCAAACTCATTTATGAAACCATTACAGATCAGAAGATTGTTGAAAAGGTCCTTCGAATATTTCTCATGAAATATGATGTGACTGTAACAGCCATTTTGGAACTCAAAAATTTTACAACTTTCTTAGTAGAACAGTTGACTCAATCACTTCTAGTAAACGAAACAAGACTCAACTTGGTAGAAGAATCCATGGAACAAGCTTTCAAAGCACAAATATATTTTGGTAGAGGGAAAGGAAGAGGATATAGAGGCAGAAATAAGTGAGGTAGAGGTCGAGGCAGAGGCATATCAAAACATCATCATGCAATAGAGCAGTGGATACCTCCACAAAACCAGACACATAGAAGCATAACATGGAGAAAATCTAATGTCCAAGGTTATTACTGCAAGAAATTTAGGCACTATGAACATGAGCACAGAAATAAATTGTCAGATCAAAAAAGAGGCAATGTCCATCTCTCCAACAATGAAGGGAAATCCTTTGAAACAATGTTTGTTTCTTGCCATATTTCTAAAGACACTCACAAAAAGGACCTTTGGTCGCTAGACAGTGGCTGCAACAATTATATGACAGGTAACAAAAATCTGCTTTGTTATCTTGATGATTCCATAACATCAGAAACTACTCTTCGAGATCATTCTTGTCTTAAATCTGAAGGAAATGATATCATCCCTATTCTAAGTAAATAAAATAAATATAAATACATACCTGATGTTTATTATGTTCCACATTTGAACCATAACCATATTATTGTACGACAACTGATGGAACATGTTTATGATATAATATTTTAAGGGAACACATATTATATCTACAACAAATTGCCCAGTAGAAGATTGATAGAAAAGGTTGAAATACCCAAGAATAGGATTTTTCCATTAACTCTTAGAAGTCGAAATATGTCCTCATCTTTTTCCCACAATGTGTCAAGAAAAGACAAGTCTCAGCTATGGAATTCTATGTATGGCCATATGTAATTGAAGAGTCTAAGTTAGCTTTAGAAAAATTCAATCGTCATTGGACTACCTATTATCAATGAAAAATATTATAATTGTGAAAATTGTGTTCTATCCAAGCATAAAAGGTATAAATTTCCCACATATTCCTCTAGAGAAAAAGAGCATTTAGAGCTAGTCCATACAAATATATGTGGCCCAATGAAGAAATAGGCCATTGGTGGTAGTCTTTATTTTTTGACATTCATTGATGATTATAGCAGGACAAAATGGGTGTATTTTCTAAAAAATAAATCATATACTTTCTCAAGATTTAAATAATTCAAATAAGAAGAATAAAAGCATATTGGAAAGGCTTTAAAAGTTCTCATGTCAGAAAAAGGAGGAGATTACATCTCCAATGACTTCAAAGTTTTTTGGCAACAACAAGGAATCATCATCCAGAACACAACAAGATATACTCCATAATAGAATGGAGTAGAAGAAAGTAAAAATTAGTCATTCATATCCTTACCATTATGGTTATAGGTAGAAACTTGAAGTCATGATATTGTCATAAGCATACCTATTGTGTTTGAAAATTTTGGACCAAAGCAAAGGATTCAATTATGATTAGGTGCACTAGATGCCCTAAAGGTTGTGTAGGGTCGTACATGGCTGAGTAAGTCTTTGTGGGAGGTGGACCAAACAACTAATTGATTTGGCTAGAAGGATTTGAAGCTTGATCAGATTATTGTTGAGAGGAGCATGCACATTTTCTAAAGGATATTAAATAAAATCCAAAAGATAAATCTTGTGAGCTTCAAATCCAACAATATATATATATATATATATATATATATATAGATAGATATAGATATATATCTTTTGTTATTTTATTTTTTAAAAAAATGCAGGTAAATTACGAATACAACCATAAGCAAATAAACATTGGGAACTCAGAAATATTAAGCATTTAGACCAAACATCCATGAAATACAATACATTACACATATAATCTATTCTACATTCTATTAACTATAGGCACAACAAAATCATATAATCGCACATCATAAATCACATATGTACTCTTCACCGAGAGAGGATATTTGACCTTGGCCTTGCTACTACTTGCACTCACTTGCTATTGTCCGCCTTCAAGTGTTAATGTTGATGTGATCCAACCAAATTTGGTGACCCATAGGTTCACTTCTCATATCACTCCTTGGGTATTCTCCTTCCCAGCAAACTCTTGAGCTGCAATGGGGTTGTATGACAAAGGAAGTGTGCTAGCTAATAAAGGTGGGCATTTCTTGGCTCAAGAATTGCCTCTCTAAAATCCTCTACCTCATCAATATCAACTATAGCCCGTAGTCACTCGCAATGACATAATCTCATACATCCAACAATAGGGTAAGAAAAAGTCCCTTCCCCCATGACTTGCCCCTCCTTTTATAGGAGGTTTCCTAACTCACACTTGACACTTCATGCATAACTAGTTATTTTTATTAATCCAAGAGTTTAATTATTTACCCACCCATATGTCATCCTCTCTTGATCCCCCTTTTCTGCTCAATTTGTGTTCATTACTAAAGTCAATTGAAAAGTCTCAGATTTGGTCTCCTAAATTCCTCCTAATTTAACTCAATTTTCCTCTTAGATGGATATTCTTATGTTAGCTCTCGCCACTTTGAGTAAAAGATTCCAACATGCAACATATATATAGAGAGAAATATTGAGAGAGTTCTTATTCTAGCTACTTTCTAATTCAATGTATGAGGGATATTTGTAATTCTTTCAATGCTTAATATGGATTTGTTATGTAATATTTAGAAAATATTAATAATAAAGATAATTTAATTTAAATGTGGAAGAACGTGAATTATAAATAAAATATTTCAACTCCATCTTACATATGTATTAAAATATTTCAATATCAACTTCATATATATTATACTATCCTAGATCATCTTTACTCCGGATCTACCAAGGGAGGGGAGGGCTCAAATATTTTCACTCTAAAAGATGGTTGCATCTCAAGAGAGATTGGCCCTTTATAGATTTGGAGTTACGATAGATTTAATCTAATTAGGAATCAAATACATTTTCACTTGATAATGTTAACAATAGTATTATATAAAAAAATAAGAAAGAATTGCAACTCAACAAGGACTTAATTAAAGGAAAAGAAAAGTTTAGAAGAAAAAACCTCACACATTAATCTTCCTCAAATTTCCCTTACCCAATAATAATAACATTAACAATATTATTATATATAAAGTCAAAGAGCAAGTGTAGTGCAACAAAAAAAATTAGAAGGTATATGAAATTTGAGAGAAAACACCCCACACATGGATCCTACTAAAATTTTCCTTGCTCCATTTTGGGCTTTAGATTTGCACACATAACCAAAAAAGAGATTTTCACACATAACCAAAAGAAACTTTCTCAAAACAATATGAAAGAAGAGATATTATTACAGCTACTAACTCCATTTTCCAAACTGTCATCTAATTTTGTAAGTACTTGACTACCTTATAATCGTGTTTTCTCTTTGTATTCTGGTTTTCATGGGAGCAAAACATAGATCTTTCTTTTAAAGAAACTTAAAGATTCAATATTTTCTAGATCTAAGAATATATGTAGATTAACATATGTATATTGAAATAATACGTTCATGGTGGGATGAATTTTAAAAATATTGGCGAATCTCACTAATCCCTAACATGCATACTATAAAATGTTTATTGACATATTTGTAAAATTATTCAAATTTATAATAATTTTATATATAGTATCTATATAATGTTGGCAATTTTTAAGGTAAAAGAATTTTATATTCTAAAATTTGGGCCAATAGTCAAATTGGCAAATTGTTTTATAGAAAAATCATGGAAAATTAACACCTAAAATTTTACATAGTCATATATATGCCAAATGCAAAGGCAAATGGCTATTAAAATTCTTCCATTAACATAAATCATTCTTCATTCCATCTTGAAACAATCCAGCCGCCTGGCTCCAGAAAGCTGCCAATAACTCTTCAAACGTATATCCTCTATACAAAGCTACCTGCTATTCATTGAGCAATAAAACATCGTCTGAAGAAAAACAGAAAGTGGGAATTGATATGCATGCATTGTGGATATTCGTTATTGCTCGATGCTCCACGCTCTTAAATTTTCCATTGCTCACAACCTAACACATTCAAATCACACAGAAAACAAACTGAATTACCTGTAGGCTACAGGTTTTTTAGGCCAAGAGCCTATGACTTCTTTGTGTCCTCTGAGTAGAGGCACACTCGGTCTTCGACCAGCATTTCATAGAAAGCTTTGGCTACCCCATCATGCTTTTCATGACTTGGACATGAAACTTGTTTATCCTATTGGACTACTAAGCTATTGGGTCTACGAAACCACTGCAGAAGACATGTTTCTCCAATTTGTGGACCGGTTTGAGGATTGAGAGTTTCAAAAAATCCAGATTGCTCATGAGATTGGTCTCACATCATAAATTGTTGAAGGGGTGTATTGACTTGAGATTACTTGATGATGGATTTTTGTCCAAATCCCCAGGTGGTTTATGGAATTATCATCAAATATTATGACATGGGTTTTGATATTAGGGGCCGTTTAACATTAATAATTTTCCAAAGGCCACAGTGAGAAAATATTAAATTCTTTTGGCTGTGCTAATTTATGATTTTATGATATTAAATTCTGGAAGCAATAAACTTATGTTATCACTCATTGCAGCTGGTAAAGGAATATTGTTCCCTGCGATTTGAATTATTTTATTTGAAATGATGTCACGACCTCCTTAATCACTATTTTAAATTGTTTTCAAACAAACAAAGACTACTGTTTTTTCAAGCAAACCATGCCAATGATATCACAAAGTCCATCACTATTTCCAGTTGTAGAGAGAAGGTTGTGTTTTCAAGCAAACCAAGCCATCCCTCAAATGAAAGTGACAGATGGTGTCGTTTCCAAATATTTATTTCTTAATAATCTTTTTTCACCATGCCAGTCAAAACTAAATTTCCTAACTACCATATATCCAATACCATGGGCTTATCACATTATTTCCTAACTACTTGTGATCCCTTGCATAATACGGGTTAACCATTTTATTTATAAATTATGGCCCATTTATTTATCATCCTTAATCATTACATCATATTATTCCCTTAGGTACCTCCCTCTATACCCCATATTATCCCCCCAGGTATACTACATTCCACCACCCTTACACATGTTTCGTCGCCGAAACATGAGAAGAACACAAATAATAAGATCTACTCAAAAGAGTAGTCCATTGGTATGTTGTACGCACATCTAGCCATCCCAGAGAAATGCGAACACTTGATCTAGTGGTGCCTCACTCGCTTGAGATGGAAGCCAGTTCTTGTGGTTCCTCTATGTTGATATGTTGTGAGTGGATTGTCACACCTTTATGTGTTTCTTCTAGGGGTTGTTTTCCTTGTTGCTAATTATTTGCCACCTTACTGGTTTTTGTCTTGTTAGGTGATGCAGGTAGTGATATTTTGAAGATTTAGCTGATGGAATATTTTTGATTAATTCCTCTACTATTGGTGCTTGAGTGGTGTCTGGTTCTTTTTTAGTACCTCCACTATTGTGCCTGAGTGGTGTCTGGTGCTTTTTCTCATACCTAGTTTGAGGTCTATGTTTGGTTGTCCACCATTAAAGGCTCATCATCTGAGGTGTTAGTGTCATTAGAGCTTTGTGCTTATGCCTCCATGACCTTTTCTTGGTTCTTAATGGAAATATGTTGCAATGTAATTTTTTTCTTTTTATACCAGAGCTTCATGAATTTCTTCTGCACATTAATATTAACAGTACCCACAGTTCCATCGAAGGGTATCCCAAAACAATATCCACATTATACATATCTAAAGAATAAAAAATAGAATGGAACACATACTTATCCATAAAAATCCTCAAATATTTATAAATTTGAACATACTCATTATCAACTTGTATGTTTGCAATATATTTTGTTGGAACTTGTAATTTTTTTGCCAAATTAACATTGATAAAATTATGCTTGCAACTAGGATTGATAGACATAATGATCTTCTCTGTGTGAATACATCCATGAACGTGTAATAACGAGATACCATCAGGAAATAACGCTTTATGTTTATTATTTTCCTTTTTCCAATATGAGACCATTTGTCTAAAAGGATTTTTTCAATTTCTTTAGGAGGACACATCCTCAAAAACTCACTATTAAGTGGCTTCCACCATATAGCAGCCTCATCTTCCAAATAACACCCGACGTAGACACTCCAATCTAGTGGGCATTGAGACTTGCAAGTTTCTATCAATTCTTCAATAGTGGGACCATCATCACATCCCATAAAAATCATCTCAGTTGAACCCATTAGGTAGAATGAGGGTTTTTGAAATGGAATTACCTACATTATGCAACAAATTTAAAATGGCCACAACTCGGTCAATATGGCTCAAAATCCTTAATATAGGTTGTTTTCGGAAATGGAATGACTATTCTGCATCTTATTATGAGATATAAATCCTGATCTCGACACTCTATAAATTTAAATTCGCGCTGCAACTATCCCACCATCACAAAAAAATTCTAAAAAAAAAAGAGATAATTTTAAATCAACGATATCTCCCTCATCGAGACTCCTATTCGACCATTTTTTTTTGAAAATGGGTTACTTTTCAAGAGGATATCATATCTACAATCTATTTTCTGAAATTCTACAAAAAAAAACAGGATATATGTCATCCACAAATTGTCGTCGGAAATTTTATTGTAACACAACTAATTTTAAACCAATGATATTTCCCTCATCCAGACTCTGATTCGAACAATTTTTATTTGAATTTTGGTATTTTTTTTTTGTAAGGAATACATATATGCTATTTTTTTTGCAATTTGTTTACCAAAACTTTCAGATCTGATTTGCAAACTTGGTGCCTAAAACAATTCCTACAAAAAATGAAAAAACATAAATTTCTCCCTAGTATGCCCAAGAAAGTGCCTTGATATGAGTTGTAATACATATGACTTGAAAATATATAAAAATCGAAAACATGCCTAGGAAATAAGACAATAGATGATAAAAATTTAGATCTTCATTAATATCAAAACCCTTGTGGTAGGGTAACACCATAAATCACTCCTTAAGGAAGGAGAATACTCCACGAACCATATGCTTGTTAATACACAATAGTTGACATCCTCAATGGGGAGCCTCTAGACTCTATATAGGCTTCATACATACAATAGTATGGGTAATTACCATGGGTCTCTAAATACCATACATGCAATACCATGGGCTTATCACATTATTTCTTAACTACTTGTGGCCCCTTGCATACTATGCGTTAACTGCTTTATTTATAAATTATGGCCCATTTATTTATCATCCTTAATCATTACATCATATTATTCCCTTGGGTACCTCACTCTGTACCCCATATTATCCCCCTAGGTGTACTACAATTTTGTAGCATCCCTTATGTCCATAGGAGCTTATCATTCACTGACGTCAAGTATTCATGTTGTGTTAAAGACTTATCTTTTCATGCTGTGTTTGTGATTTCTTTTTTTGATTTGAACTTGAATCTTTTCAAAGAAATCTTCTTCTCGCACCTTGTAGCATTGTCGATCTTCCCTCCAGAAACTACATAATATTGGAAGCCAAACCAACCTTGAGGATCTAAATTACACAATCTAGTTAGGTAGGCTATCCTTGAGCTCAGAAACTATGCAATTATAGGAGACAACCTAACCTTGAGCTCAAAAACTATGCAATTATGGGAGACAACCGGACCTTGAGCTCATAAATTGCACAATGTTTCTCTTGCTCTAAAAAACTATGTAATTCACTGAGTCAAGGAGTTTCCAAGTCCCTTGTGGTTGGCAATTGCGCAATCCTTCTTGGTAGTGTGAATGGTCAGTTCCAAAAAATGTAAAAAATAAAAAATTGAAAACCAATCCCTAGAAAATAGGGAGTGGATAATTAGTTTCATGAAGAGTGGCACAAGTTGCTATTTTTGGAGTTTCTCCCAAGTGGCACTTTTTGCTTGATTTTAGGCATGCGCATCATAAACCTTAACCAGCCTAGATCTATACAATATATTCCCCTAGATCTCAATTCACATTCAATCTTGGAGCTATAGCCTTCCCAAAGAAATTAAGGAGACTTCGATGGAGTTTGCGGCACTTTTTAGGGTGAGTTTTGCTTTTGTCGTCTTTTGTCTCTTTTTATCGTTTCACTTTTGTGAGTGCTATTTTGTTTGTTTATTTTCATGTTTACTGGATTTTTAACTTATATTAGCTTGTATAAGTGTTGGTTTAGTCTGTCATTTTCCTTTCAAAAGTGTCACATCAGATTTCTTATTTTTACCCATTAGTGGTTGCGAGTTTGGCAACTCCCCATGCATATGTATTTTTCCTTTTGCATGTTGACCTTCTGCACTTGATTTTCAATGATCTATCTTTCCTTAGCTATATCTACACTCTAACTTGTACTATTACTCAGATCTGCAACTTTCCCATCCTCTTTAGAAGCATATCTTCCCTTCACTTGGCCAGCAACTGTCTTACTCTACTAGGGATTGCATAAGTCCAAGGCTCAACTCTCACGCTTGGCCTTTTACAAAATGAAAATTTCTTTGCTTTCCCAATTATGCATTTCATAGTTCTAGGGCTCAAGCGTCATCCCTTTCCACTGACACTACATAACGTGCAACCTCTTCCTTAGTCTATGCAGGCTGAGACTATGCATTAGCCATTCTCAAGCCTCATGTTGCTCCCCTAGTTGTTGGGACTACACAATACATAGTTCTTGAAGCCAGTTCTTTGTAAGTCATTTTGTTGAAGCTAATTTGTGTTTTCCATGAGTGCATTTTCTTCCTATAGGTATTGCAATTGTTGAAAACTTTTGTTGATCAGTCATTGCTATCATGCCCCCCAAGAGATCCATGTCAAAGGACACTATTGAAAGCAACATTGGGGAGGCAATTGAGAGTGCTCTAGTGAACTTGCCAGTTTTCTCACATACTCAATTGTTTATAGAGAAAGAGTCAGACATCACATGGCACAAAGTGAATATGAGGCATTCTCAGCAAGAAGCTTCAAAGTAGATCTTGAATACCGGCAGGTGTATATCAATGTCCAAATGTTAGGGTTCCACACGATTGCAATAGGTACCGAGCTTTCCCATGTGAAAACATTGTTAGATGGATATTTTCTCATACAAATTCCAATATCATTACACTTAAATGTGTTAATGAACAAAATCTTGCCTCTTTCCTAGCACTGGATTACCATCTAATGTATTGTTTGTTGGAGCCATAATCACTCATGGATTCTTACTTCTATTCAACTACCAACTACTTGAGCACAATGGATGTTTTGAAAGGTTGGGTGAAAGAGCCAAAAAAGTTCTGCCAGACACCCACCAAGACCTATAAGACAAAATCTCTTAGGAATTCTTACTAGTACTTAACAGTTCTATGTTGCAGGATCTAAGGTCAACCGAGTACTAAGACCTTCCCTCAAGGGTGGGTGTTCTTTCTAAATCAAATTGTGAAATAAGGAAAACCATTCAACTAGTCATATTTGTTGGCTCAAAAACAAAATATATATGTAAATAATGCCTAAAATACTCCCAAGGGTAAGAAAGTCAAATTCTTGACATCTTCCTACCTGTTGGATGCAATATGTGCTCACAATTCATTCCCTGGCATGAATTAGACCTGGTCACCAAGAGATATTGTTGTGCACATTTACTGCAAGCTGGTTTTAGACTACAACCACAAAGGAGTAATGGAAAAGTTGAATGATGACTTCCTCGTTTCATTGTACAAATTAATCTTTGAGGAATAAACACCTTACATGTCAAGTGAAGCAATCAAAGTAGTGTCAGAAATAGTAAATTGGTTTGCCTCACTAGATTGCACTTTCCTTAGAGTGTTTGGTGGAGAGAAGTCTCCACATCTTTTACTGAAGTATGCCACTGATAAGTTGGTCATGCAAGAAGTTTCTTACCATATTTCCATAGCGTTATTAGTAGTTTTTCATCGGAAGAAGAAAGCACCTTCACTCGCATTTCATTTGCAAATCGAATTGTATGAAATCAATGTTAGGTCCCTATAATACTAGTGATCCCCCCATTACTATTGTCGTTGAATCCCTTATTAATATTTTTGTGCCCCTATTGTCCCCATATTGTTATTACTGTGCCCCATAGAATCCCTCTATTGTTATTTTTGTGCCTTTATATTATTATTGTTAGGTCGGCTTGGTTATATTGTGACCCCTTAAACTCCTATATATAGAAAGGAGGCTTTGTCATTTGAATCATCTAAGAATTTTTCATTTGTGTAATATAAAGGAGGTTTCCCCCTCGAAGATCCTTATTTCTAAGGCATTGATATATCTTTTCTATCTTTTTGTGAGCTGGTTTCATAACATTTGGTTTCAGAGCTTTGAATTCTAGGGTTTTGCTGCTCCAAATAGGTCATCGTTGCATTTTCGCTATAACTTTTTTTCTGCGATGTTTCAAAAGATACAAAAAAAACCAATTTTCATAAAAATCGTTCTAAACTTTGGGTCTAAATGTTAGATCTTGTCTCGCTATGTTTGCGGAGATATGATCTGAGGAAGTTAATTTTTTTTGCAGACTCATGAATTACATTCCAAGCAGGTGACCTGGGGAAATCGTCATAAATTTTTTTTTTGAGCATTAGATTGAAATTTCCTAAGAATTTTCAAAAAGAGTATGGCTTGTAGTTTTTTGTGTATCAGTTTCAGGTACTAAGGTAGAAAGAGTGAGACATGACATGTCATACAAATTCGTTCTACTGAACTAGTATATAATCAGGTCACCGTGGGAAATTTGGCATAAATCTTCCTTGGAGAATCCAATATTTATCAGACTTGCAGGGTTAGAAAGAGGACTCAAAGGGCTACAACAGGACATGATTTCAGATATTTGAGATCCACAGTTACAGAGATACAACAGATTCAATATCGAGCGCTTACAAAGTGAAAAAAAGGTGTGTAATTTTTTTATTTATTTTGCATAAGATTGGTTTGAAAAATTAGTTTGAAGTAATTCAAAGGGAATAGTGAAGAATTATTAGAATTAATTAATGCCCCGAAGAAAGAAAATGGAAACACCTAGTAAGCAACCTGAAAGCTCTAGCATGACTCGTGAAGAAGAGGAAGAAATGCAACATGATATATCAAAATTACAAGACCAAGTACAACAGGTCTCACTCTTGCTAAAGGTAAATGAAGCCAAGATGAATGTCGTGGAAGCTAATATGAATGGCATGCAAGTTAAGATGAATGGCATGGAAGCTAAGATGGATAGCATGGAAGCTAATATGAATGGCCTAGATGCTAAGATTGAAGCTAAGATGAATGTCATGGACGATAAGATGGAAGAACTGAAGATAAATTTGAATAAGTTGCTACAACAAATGGTCACTAATGGTGAAAAGGTAGTAAAGGAAACTCATGATGAGAACAAAAGAAATGTTAATCATGATTTCAGAGACTCTAATGTTGGATTAAAGACCCACCATATTCCAAAAATCGATATGAGGAAGTTTGATGGCAAGGACCCCGGAACATGGATACTATAGATGGAGCATTTTTTCCATCTCCATAATGTGCAAAACACACAAAATCTGCGTATTGCAACTTTATATTTGGAACAAAATCAGTTTGTATGGTATTGATGGCTTTGCTCTTGTAAAAAAATTATCACTTGGGAAATTTTACGAAAGAAATGACAGCACATTATGAGGATACAAAAAGAAACACCTTTTTTAGCCAATTGATAATTCTCAAACAAAAGGGTTGAATAATGGAGCACAATAAGGACTTACAAAAATTGAACATAAGGGTAAGTATATTCTAGAGGAGCATAGGATTGATGTGGTCATAAGGACTTTAAAGGATAATATCCAACATGAGGTTCTCCTTTGGGAACCTGATTCATTGGAGAAGGCATTCAGGTTAGCAAGAAAAATGGAAAGCAAAATTATGGCAACCAGGAA
>APFE031417022.1:71421-93953 GCA_000404065.3 Pinus taeda | reverse complement strand
ATATATAAATCCCATATAATTTTGACGATATTTAAAGTAAAATAATTTTATACTATAAAATTTTGGGTGAATCAGTGTTAGAAAAAATGGAAATTAGCGAATCTTTTCTTTGGGAAAAGCATGGAAAAATAGACCACCTACGAATATTAGCCCCTAAAATTTTCCTTGCAAATAACTTACATGTTGTGAAGAAAGAAGTTGAAAAACTTTGAGCAGAGGTATAGAATGTAGATCCCACACAAGCATATCTGGAAGAACTTAAGGCAATAATACTTGGTGAAGTATCGACATTGGGAGAAACCACATAGAGCCTTTATGAGGAGCTTTACACCATGCATAAAGTAGTTGTCTTCTTGCACGACATGAAAAAAAAATTTAAGGATAAGGCTAAAGCCCTCAAGGTTGTAGATACAACTATCGCTTCCATGCATGAGTGGTCAATGGAATACAAATAGGCACTATCTAAATTGGCAAATAAAACAAGGAAACATGCAGAGTTGGAGAAAGCACAAGTGTAGATGATAATTCATAGTGAAAAACAAATCACCTCATTCATTGACAAGATTTAGGCCTCATATGCATGATTCTATAACAACATGGGTTTCATGTTAAAATCGCATGGGATCCCTTCAATTGGCTCACTCACTTAAGCCAAACACGGGAATTTGGTCAGGCAAGAGGTTGAAGGATACTTGGATTAGTTCAGATAGATTGCTACCAAAGAATATATTGAAGTGAATAGGAAGAATATGCAAAATTATATTGGTGGCCTTGTCCATATCAATACGATATTACTCCTACTCAAGAAAGAAAATTAGACCAATTCCAAATCATTGCACTGGAATGCAATAGAGGCTAGAGTTTGCTTCCAGCCTGATCCCATCACATAGTTTGGGGAAGTCATCACGCAGTACAAAGATTGGCACCATCATGTGACCGAGAAACTACAAGTTGAATTTGATGAGCCAGACTTTCCCCAAACTCAAGGTTAACTTGCTTTTGTTTCTTAGGCTGTCTAGTTGGCTATACCCAATTTTCTCCTATATGGGTAAGAGTATATTGTAATATTCTTTTGTAATTAATTTGTAAGTGAAAGTCCAAGTCTCAATTGTGGAATGTGAAGAGTCATTTTTTAATGAAGTTGACAAGTCATGAGGGAAGTCGAAGAGTTAGAAAAGGGATATGAATAGTTACCCCTTTTGTTATAAATATCTCCTCATAACTTTAGAGGATAATGTATATACTTTATGTTCCATGTTTGAGGTGATTGATTCATCAATGGTATATGTACGTTTGGAACTTTCACTTTAATAAAAGCTCAAAGCCGACACATTTTCATGCATATATTGTGAATATAGTAATATTATTCTTGTTATGTTTGCAATATATGTTTTTTCATTTACAATAACTCTTATGAATTATTTCGTTTACATTAGTATGAGTCTTATTGAATGTTTGTTTGTTGTATATCTCCATCATGGTTAACTTGTGAACTATTTTGCAGGCTAACTTGTGATGCCTTTTATGTTTGTGTGTTCCTTTCAAGCTACGTACTATTACAAGCTTCTAAGGGGGCTCACTCATTTTCTCCTCATTGTGTTAGAACCCTTCATACATCGCACTTGACCCTTCGCAGAGTCACACACTTGTTTCACCAAAGTAAAAAATACACCATTCTATGCTTTATTGTAGCCAAGCACATCATTAAAACCCACTACTTCAACAACCAGGCCACATTCCATATGGGGTTCCTACTTGAAATGGCGTGAGGTCTAATTGGGACTTCATATCGGGAAGACCCCTTGAATTTTGGCAAGTCCAACATTATCAACAAAAGGAGATCATTCGATTTTCAATGACGGGAAGACACCCAAAATTATTAATATCCAGAAGGCATATTGTATGCGTAGTAGTGTCAATAAGAGTATGATAATGCACCTGAATGGAACAAAGTATCATTGGAAAATGATGATATTGTAGTGATGTCAAGGATGCACACTGGCATATATACGTTCATGATGATTACGTGTGATCACAATGAGTATTTCAAGGCCTAGATTCATTATATCACCATAAGAAAGTTTACAATAAAAGGGCCCAAAACATTTATTATAACATAATGGAATTTACAATAAAAAGGCCCAAAATTTGGCTCAAGGACAAAAGCGAAAAGCTATGGCATACAAATTCTATGAAATATTGAATATATATTTTGAGGAATCCTTCAAGGCTTGAGATATGGAAGCCATATCATCCTCCGATGGTAGTGATTGCATTGACGAGAGAGAGCCAATTACTTATCAATTTACGCATATTCTGCACATGCCCCGTGACCATGCCTGTAATGTTCCTGCTGGCTTTGAGATCCTGAAATCTATTGAGGCAAGAGTCTTGGTCTGTGAAGGCCACACTCATCCACATCTACATGTTGCTCATTTGAAACTAGAAAATGTGTGATGTACATGAACCAGAGTTGGTCAATGCCACACTACGTCTCCACAAAAGCACAACCAACAACACAACCATATGTCAAATTTAAATAGGCACAATGAGGGTGAAATGGAAGCTCACTAATTTGCTGCAGTGAACAATGTTTTCACATTAAACCCCATAGAGAAAAACACCTTCGGTGTAAATATTTCTATGTCTATGTTAAATAATATAATTTTATATAATTTTGCATGTAAAAAGGAATTGAAGGTAAAAGTAAATTAGTTACTTCTTAACAAGAATGAAATGTGTAATTCATTCAATTTTTAGAGTGATAATAATAATAATAATACATTATTCAAAAATACATTTTAAATAATCGAAAACTACACATGATTCAAAAAGCCACTATAGATCCATCTAAATCATGGATTTATTATGTACTAAAAGGCATTAAATCTCTTTACATGTAAATCTTTTTTCAAGTTTTACATTCTAAAAAAATATATTTTCATATAATCATATTTGATCCCTCTAGGCTCTTGATAGATAGGTGGTTAAGATGGATCTTTACTAGTTATTATTTAATTTTGGAAATTTGAGATGTATCATGAGATAGATTAGTATTTTGATAACTATTACCGATTGATGCTTATTAGCATTTACCAACTATTTAATTGATTAAAAATAAATAAATAAAACGATCCAATTTTATCAAGGAACTAGAATTCCTAAATGTCGTGGGTATTGTTAGTGTCTATGAGTCACCAGTGATCAAATGTACTCTTTCAATATGGTTGATAGGGTTATTAGGTCAAATTGTTATATTTTCAAATAAAATTTGATCATTGGTTAGTGTCTAAGTATATTACTACTCCCTCCATATTGAAGGTCATAAAATGCCACCATGGTCTTCTAATCACTCCTTGTGATAAGGCATCAAAAGAGTGCCTTGGTCATCATTTCTTGGTCATTATTTTCATCATCATTTCATGGTCATTCATATTGCAAAGGCATCAAGTTCCAAATCATGGCCTTAGATGTCCATTTGGTGTCATCATTAGCTCATATCATCAATGAGTCATATAGGGGTCATGTTATCACCATAGGTCACCATTATGGGAGTAGCAATTAGGGAAAAAAAGTTCAAAGAGGTTCCAAAGGTACATGTACCCCTCGTGGAGATGTAACTTTTCCTAATAAAGATACAAAACCATAGTACACTATCACATTTCATCATTCCTCAGAAACAACAAATGATGTCACAGCATCACCAAAGCAAAAAATCAACTTTCAAGTAATAAAAAGGACCATCCAAACATTCAAAAGATTCATTCCATCCTCCAAGAGCACTTCTCCACCATTTTTCTTCATCTCGGCCATCATAACCAAGAGTTCTTCATCACCAAACCCTTGCGATCAAGCACATTGTACTTCTGCACTAGCATGCTGCGTTTTTGGGTTTGGAGGAAGAAGAGAGAAACACCATGGTTCATTCCTCATTCTGGAGGTTCAAGGCACCATAATCAAGTAAGTAAAACCTCTCATCAATATTTTATTCAATTATTTTCTTCAACCAATGGTGAAATCCCTATCCTATGGTTTCTATGTTGTATTTTTGAGTTATTTTAGTGTTTGCATGATTTCAGTGAAGAAAATCCTAGTTTCCTTGTTTCAACACCCTAATTCATACTTCATAGACCTCCCGTAATTCTTTCCCACGCTCACTTTCTTTCATCAACCTCATTTACCTATAACCCTAGCCTACATTGCGCTTTTGACAAATTCCTAGGCTAGGACTATGTTTTACACATTCCCACCCCTTCCCCTCACTCTTTCTAAGAATTTACTCTTCCCTACACTCACTAAAACCTATCCCTACCCCACAAATTTTTCCTACTAATTTAAATATCCCCTAACCCCTCTATTCCCTCTCCTCACTAGAACAATCTCTTTTCCCCTCTTTTCCTAAAGAAAAACCTACCCTTCCTTCCTACCTAGCTAGGGTTTTACCATGCAAATTCACACCGTGGATAATGAGAATAAATCATACAACAAAGGAGGCCAAGTGCTCATATTTGAGCCAGCTCACACCCATGAAATCATGGCCTCATCATTTATCAAGAAGTCATTTCAAAATGTGGGTTGTCTAGGGTTTTGTGAAAGGATTCAACAAGCAGGTTGGCATGCTAAGCTGACTAATCTATTTGCCACCAACTTCAAGAGGGATCAGGCCATCATAGCAGGGGTTGAATTCACCATATTAGTAGATGCCATCGCCATAGCCTTTGGAATCCCTAACCATGGAGAAATTTGGTTTAAAGGGATGGATTTGGACATTGATAGTTACAAGGTTTTCTTAAAGCCATCCTACAAGAATTCCCCTAGACACATTTTTCCCTTCAGACAATTGCTTGATAGGTATGCTCCTTTAATGAAGATGATCATGAAGTAATTTACCTATGAGGGTAGGTTTTTAAGGCTATACCACTATCACATAAGACTACTCATACATTTCACAGCCATCAAACCTTTTAACCTACCTCATTACCTATATAGAAGCCTGATCAAGATGATAGAGAAGGTACAGAGAAAAGGGAAAGATCACCAAGACCTTAAGAATTTGGCTCTACAAGAAAAAAAATGACAAGGACACCTAGGGCAGAGGTGATAGAAACATATAGTAGATGTAAGAGGCTTGTGTTTGCTCCTAACAGTATAGAAAGAGTTCAGCCTCCTACTATTGGACAAGAAGCATCAGGACATCATCATGATGCACCTTTGCATGAAGAAGAACATGTACATTTTGATACTCACATGGTAGACCTAGAAGGGCATGAGAAAGACAAGTCACCTGAGAAAATAATCCAAGTGAAAGAGGCAGAAATCAGAGAGCTTAAGGATGACTTTGAAAAAGCAAACTTCAGGATTGCATTCTTACACGAGGAGAACAAACAACTTAAGGTAAATCAGTATTCCCTTTCTAAACCTAGGGTTGATTTGATGGCAGATGATGATAAATGAAAGAGTGTGATAGATGTTGAGAAAATTGAAGATAAGGAGCCTCATATCAAGCCAAGGAGGCCAAAGACCATAGGACTAAAGAAGAAAAAGAACAAGGAAGTAAGCCATCTCCTCCGTTAGGTCAAATGGACATTGAAAACACCATTGCAACTGAGATTGAAAAAGAAAAATAGTTGTGGCTTGGAAGGGTTAATGATCACTTGGATAAGCTCCCCAAGAAGGAAAACAAGGACATAAAGCTTCAGAGAAACATCGCAAGGAATTACTTCACTAGAAATCAAATTTGCAAAATTAGGGTTAGGAGGATGAAGAGGAATCTAAAGAAAACCCTAAAGAAGCTTAAAAAGAGAGATCATATTGACCTACTTTCTGATGCATCATTTATTTTTTAGCTCATCATTTAGGGAGAGAAAGGTGTAATTTCGAAGAAATTTTGGCAAATTTTGGTGATTTTGTGTTTTTTTTGCATTTTTAATAGTCATGGTGCACAGAAGCACAACGAGCTCACACTGCACTTCTTTTAGATACCTAAAAATGATGGATTCTTTCCATGGATGGATAGTTCTTGGTAAGTACATTGTATATGTGGACTTGGTTTGCCATGTCAACCTCTGAAACTGAAGAAAAAGTAAAAAAATGGGTCAAAAAACATGTTTCTGCCTCTTTTTTCAACCCCTCGCTACACTTCTAGAGAAGTCTCGGGAAAATAATTTTTTAGAAGCCTTGGAGAAGTGTTTTTACATGCCTGAAGGTTGAGGAACCTATTAGACATCCTGGTATTTCTCCATCATATTTCAGATTAGCATTTAGATCAAGGAAAGTTCCTCAAAAGGCCTCCACAAGTCACACGCTACGCTTCTGAGAAAATTCGCTCCGCTTTTGCCAGGAGGTAATTTTCTTGGCTTTTTTCAGTCAAACTCAAATTTCCATGATGTAATTTGTCTTCTAGGGTTTTGACATGATATAATTAAATTTAATTATGATTGCTAAGGTGAAAATAGTGTATATTCATGCTTATTAATGCTTGTAAAGTCAAAGTGAACCAACTAAGTCTAAACATGGAATTAGTTTCTAGCTTGCTTAGTTTTAGGTTTGGTTAGAGAGATTGATGTAATCAATTCCTAGTTTGATGGATTCGACCCCTAAGAGGGGGAATGTGGTTTTTTATCTATATGTAGCCTGATATAAGTCATAAATAGGGTTGGATGTTTGATAATCATAACTGGGAGCTAGTGTACATTTTTTTGCAGTAATACAACAGGCAATTGTAGCTATTATCTTGGGATTCTTCTGGTATGCTTTGTGACAGTGCTTTTATTTTTTTTATCAACAAATTGAATATATATATATATATCTCTTTACTACCATATATATGCTTTCTTTTGATCATCTCATAAGTGTTTAAATATAATTCATAAGTTATATTCTCTGTTGTGATGAGATTTTCATGTCAGTGTTCTATTTCTTCTGATGAGTGAATTCATGGTTACATGCTCATTATGATCCTCTATCTTTTAATCCCTTTACCACAATGACAGCCTACTTATGTCATTGAGAATACCTACCTTGCCCCATTATATCTCTACAATCGATTGTTTGAAACCCTAACCTAGTTCCTAGATCTATGAGCTTCATCTAGCAAACCCTAAAGCCAAACCCTAGTGAGCTTTGAATACCTATCCTAAGATCTATCTTCCTCTCGAGTCACTCATTGGCTATGAGATAATAGAGATAGCCCTCTCTGATTTGGTAGAGCTAGCTACTAGATCCAAGGTTTGGAGGTTACCTCTGTCGTTTTCCTTTCTCACCCTTGGGACACTGTGGAGTGCTAACACATTCAAATCATTTTTATAGAGGAAATAATGGAATTGTCTAAGAGTGTTCCCTATTTCTCTTCTTAGCATATACATCAAAAAATTAGAGGATTTTTAGATGAAGTAGGTTGGTGGGAATCTAGATTATATGGCCATCATCCTTCTTCTTTATGCTAATGAGATTAGTCTTATTTTGAAAAGTTCCTATGATCTTGACAAGAAACTAAAAGGTATCTAGCATTTTTTTTCTCTAATAAGGATGTTACTATTAATATTGAAAAAAAAGGTTATGATAGATGATTCAAGAAAAAAGCATTTATGGTAATTTCATGTATGAAAAAAATAGCATGGAAGAAGTGGCATCATACAAATATCTTGGAATTAATCCGTATTTCAATCTTAATTTAAAGAATAGAATTTAGAGTGGTATAAATCAAGGAAAAGTTTATTATGGTATTGGAAAAAATTATAACTCAACTGATCCGTGTGGATATTAGTGGACACTCATTGCTTCCACCTATTGAATAGTTATTTATATTCTTGGCAGTTTTTCTATGATTTTCCAAACCCAATCCTCTGGGGCCATTTGTAGGCCCTAAATGATGTTATTTGCTGATTCATGGGGATAAACGTTCCCATGACATACTTTGGTTCTAGCCAAAATTTGTAATCCTCAATAGTTATTTCCTATAGGGAATTGTGCACCACAAATGAACATTGTATCCAAAATTTGCACCCTTGAGAAGTTGATGTACCAACTAAGCACCTAGGGGCTTGCAAACCTTCTGACACTTCATTTTCTAGGCTTATGGTTTTGGACCTATAGGGTTCCTTCTTTATGTTAAAAGGCCATTCTCTTGGCCTCCTATAAGAGCTTTTGGTGAATGGATGTAGTCATCATCTCTCTCCCCTCATAGATAACTACCACCATGCTAGCTAGATTGTATTTTATAGTATTAGAGTATTTCATTTATCAATAGAAGTTTGGTTTTCACGATATGAATTTGTTGTCTTCTATATTTATCTATGTTAGTTCCATTTCCTTTCTTGCCTTTAGTTTCATTCCTTTTACAACTCAGATCATCAATGGAACCTTGTCTCTAGAATAATAAGAAACTCTTGTTATAAATTCCCATCATTCTTGTTATCTTGTCTAGTAATGAACTTTGGAGTTGCAATGTCTTTAGAGAATTGTACAAAAGAATAGACTAGATCCAAAAGTGTTATGTAACATATATTAAAATTAAAATTAATACACATTATCATATCGTCCTCATAGAAGTGGTCATTTCCCTTGTTGAGATCATGGAAATGACTAGATACATAATATAAAAGCACATGATAAAGAAATAAGGAAAACAAGAGATTCCTAAAATTGCTTCAAAATTCAATAAAAACCACTTAAATCTCAACTAGTGTTGAGAATTTAATAAATCATTAGGAATCAAGGAATTTTCCACTTTATAAAATAATGATAATATTAACAATATTATTATATATAAACATAAGGAGGAATTGTACTCCAACAAAATTAGAGAATAAGAGAAATTTGGAAGAAGTGAACTCACACATTAATCCTACTCAAATTTTCCTTGCTCCAATTTAATCTTTAGATTTGCACATATGAAACCAAGAAACCTTCCTCAAACCAAAATTGAAAGAAGAAATAATATTGCAACTACTAAAACTCCCTTTAATTTCATTCGTTTTCCATTGACTCTCCCCTAATTTGCAAGTCTATATTTTACTACCTTTAGTATCATTTCTATCTAGATAGAAAGGAACTGAATGATTTTGCTAAATTTATGAATTTTTTTTTTAGGAAAAGTTATAAAAACAATTTTGAGAAATATTTATCTTTAAAAATAAAAGATTCCATATATTCTATTAGAAAATAGATAGAGATGAGATAACGATTACACACAACACCAAACACTTTTCAATGTCTTTATTAATCACAACAATTACAAATATATAGGAGATAAAAAACTAACTTCAGACATCAACTTCAATGTATTTATTAATCATAATAGTTGGAAATATATAGGACATAAAACACTAACTTCCACACATCTAGATCATGACTATAACTCGTATATAGAAAACAACAACTTCTAGATTGACCCTCGGAAACTCACAACAAGAATTTTATGTAAATTAATAAATACATTGAAATAACACATTCATCGTAAGATGTGTATGCCGAAAGCAAAGGCAAATGGCTATTCAAATTCTTCAAATAACAGAAATTATTGTTCATTTGATCTTGAAATGATCTAACACAGTCTTTCCCTTTAATCCTTGGCTCTGGAAAGCTACCAAAAACTCTTCAAACTTATATCCTCTGTACACAAGTGGATGTTGTTCATTCACCATGCTCGTTGCAGGAGAAATAAGCATCATTTGATGGAAAATATAAATGGGAATTGATATCCATGCACTATGCATATTCGTTATTACTCGATGCTCGACGCTCCTAAATCTCCCATTGCTCACAACCTAACACATTTAAATCACACACAAAAGAATCTCAATGAATATTATCAAATTATTGTCTAGAGAGAACTAAGTACATGGATCTGCTCATTCTAACCTACAGTTGATCTCCCAAATTAACCACAAACATGTTAGCTATGGGTTCTACAACAACCCACTTTCCATTTTTGAATACTTGCAAACCACTGACATCGCTTTGCATTAACAAAGTGATGAAACTTACATATGAATGGTTTGCTAAACCAATAGTAAGATCTGGGTTTGGGCATGAAGGATAGTAATTTAGGGTCATCCGTTGGTTATGTTTCCCAAGAATTATATTCAAGTAATCGGATTCTAGCTCTAGAGATTCTGAAATTGCAGCCAACAGCCTTAGTATCAATTCTCTCATCTCACCAGTGTACTTGCCTGCAATATCTCTGCAAGAAAATCTCAAATCGAATCAGTTGCAATTTTGCATAGTAGGTTGAGATGAATCGATTCTAATGTTCTGTCTTAGATATTTTATCATAGATGAAATTTCAATGATTACATGTAGGCTGCAAGTTTTTCAAGCCAAGAGCCAATGACTTCCTCCAGTGGATGACTGTTGGAGGTACTACAGACCTACATGCGGACACTTAGTTCGAGCATGGGAATACATGCAAGATTCCTTCTACATGATTTATCCATGATTTTCTCCTTGTTTAACTCTGGAACTGGCTAGTTCTTCTGCATGATTTACTCCCTGATTTGCTCCTTCTTTAACTCCGTAACTGGCTAGTTCTTCTGCATGATTTACTCCCTGATTTTCTCCTCCTTTCTCTCTGCAACTGGCTAGTTCTCTCCGAAACTTGTTGTAGGTGTTGACTCCTCTCATTGATCACCACAAGGGTGCATTAGCTCGGGATCTTCACCCAGTAATGATATATCATGAGCATTGTAACCTATTTTCTGATGAATCATTCTTTTGTTCTTTCGATTTTCTTTTAGTGTTTTTGCTCTACAAAGCTGTGTGTTCAACCTTTACTAGCCAGATTCATCTATGTAGGTTTTCTAACACATTTACATGGTATTGAAGCCCACAAGTTGCTAGATAAGAGGTGCACCAGTACTTTATTTTGTAGGTATTACAACTTGGAGATCGAAGACCGATAGAGAAATGGAGTTTCCGAAAGCATCGATCCTAACATCGTACAACTATCATGAATGGAAGGACGAAATGGCTCGATACCTTCATCAAAAAGCATTGTATAGGATTACCATGGCTGCAGAAGTGGAACCCAATTCAGCCATAGAGAAATCCAAGTACCTCAACCGCATGGATGAGGCCCACGGATCCATATGCATGTGCATGTCCCCAGAGTTACAGTTTCATCTATCTGCCTGTAATACTCCCAATGAGATTTGGAAAAAGGTTGGAGAACTCTACGAGAAATAGGATGAGATGAGAGGACATCTGCTTGAAGTGGAGCTATTGTCATTGGATCCACGGAATTATGACATAATTCAAGACTTCTTCACCAAATATAATGATCTATTGCTGCAACTCAAGGGTTGTGGAATTGACAAATCCAAGGAGGAGAGTCGCCAAGTTCTCTCTATTATGTCAAAGCTCGGACTGGAATACTCCATCTTTGTGTCGACATTTTATTCGGTAAGGCTCACAACAAGAAAATCGTACAATATGCCTTCTCTCAAAGAGTTCATGTAGTCCCTTACTTTTGAGCAAGATAAACTCATTGGCATGGGGAAAATAAAACCTCCAAAAGCGCATGCACTTGTTGTGCATGATGGCAGCCACGATAAAAATCATAGATTTGATTCAAATCAAAAAAATTAGTAGCAAAAAGGCAAGGGAAAAGTGCATTCCCATCCAAAGAAGGAAGGGTACACCAAGCCCTTCAATGACTCCTCGGGCTCCAGAAATGAGAAACGTAAGAAAAGGAGACAAATGCACCTACTGTCATCGAGGATTCCATCGAGAATCCTCTTGCATGAAGAAACAAATTGACCAAATGGCAGAAATCCTTCAGAAGCACAACCTTGGGGACCACATCCCTCAAGGTGCGAAGAAGAAAACTAAGGATCCACCACATGGGAAATGTAAAAATTTTCATGCTTTAGTTTCAATTAATTCTTCCCCTAATGCATGGATTATATATTTTGGTGCATCACATCATATGGATACTACAAAGGAATTCTATTCCTCTTTGGATGCATGCAAAGGACCTCCCATCCTCCTGGGAGATGACTCGCCTATTGAGGTCACCGGAAAAGGTAGAGCGGAACTTTTACAGAAGCTTTGAAGATGTGCTCCATGTTCCAAAACTTTCGGTAAACCTGCTTTCAGTTTATCAGATCACTCATTCCGGCACCGGAAAGAGAGTGGAATTCACTCTAGATGTAGTGAACATATATGACCTACATAGCAACTCCAAAATTGCAACCGGTGAGGTAAACGATGGAGACAGACTGTATACATTTTCTGAATTTATTGAATCTGAATCCTCCTTGTTGCTTACACATGCTGATGATAGTAGTAGGCTTTGGCACGAGAGGTTTGGTCACTTAAATTACAGGTATATGTAGCAGCTAAGAAAGCATGAGATGGTGGAAGGCTTAGAAATATCAATTTCTCCAAAGGATTTTGTGAAGGGTGTGTCCTTAGCAAACATCCTAGAGAAAATTTTGACACCGGCAAGACTCACAGAGCATCCTCTCCTCTAGATCTGATCCATAGTGATCTCATGGGGCATTTTCCTCATCCTTCCATCAACAAAGCAAGGTATGTGCTTACCTTTATTGATGATTTATCACGGTATACTTGCGTGTATCTTCTCAAGGACAAATCTGAAGTTTTTGCGCACTTTGAAGATTTCAAAGCACTAGTTGAGACACAGTCAGAGAGAAGTATCAAAGCCCTACATATAGACAATGGGGGGAAATATGTTAACACAACACTTCAGAACCTTTGTCTTGAGTCTGGCATATAGTTGCATTACGCAGTTCCAAACACTCCGCAACAGAACGAAGTTGCTGAGAGAAAGAACTGATCTCTCAAAGAGATGGCTTCCTACGTGTTGCATGCTAAGTCACTGCCTCATAAGCTATGGGCTGAAGCACTTAATTGTGCTAACTACATCCAGAACAGATTTCCTCATAGGTCTATCAAGGATCATACCCCCTTTGAGGCTTGGAGTAGCACTAAACCAGAGGTCACCCACTTCCGTGTTTTCAGCTCCTGTGCATGGGCCAGGATCCTCTCTGAAAAGAGGAAAGCTCTTGATCCACAAAGCATTGAGTGCATCTTTGTTGGATACCCTGATGGTGTGAAGGGACACCAACTCCTGATTTCCTCTACGGACAAGCTCATCATTGAGTGAAGTGTCAAATTTGAGGAAAGTCTCTCGCATGCACCTCAATTTCTACACGCAGACACCTTTTATCTACCTCATTTCCGAGATGATGACTCAATACACTCAGATGCAAATACAGAGCATTCAGATGTAGAGATAGAGTCTTCAAATACAAATCCAACGCATGCATATGATGATCCACATCGAAGCCCAGATCGGGCTTCTAGTAGTGAATCAACTTCCCCTATCATAAATCAGAGAATAGAGAGCTTACGTGAGATATATGCACAAGACCACCCAGCTGCTAGAAATGGTCTTGTGGGGGATAATTCTAGTCCGTGGAGGACTAGCTCAGAGTTTACTAAGCCTCCTCTTGCCCTCACTGCCAGTGAACCAATGCCATCCTGGCATTGTCATTTGGTTCAGTCTTCTGATCCGCAGTCTTATGCTAAGGCTGCTAGGCATCCATCTTGGAAGTCCGCCATGGAGGAGGACTATAACTCCCTCCTCGAGAACTAGACCTAGGATCTGGTCCCCCTTCCTTCAGGAAGGAAACTTGTCTGATGCAAATGGGTCTACAGGACCAAGAGTGCTACAGATGGGCAAATCACCAAATAGAAAGTAGTGCTAGTAGCCAAAGGCTTCCAGTAAATGCATGACACTGACTATGATGAGAGCTTTGCTCCAGTAGCAAAAATGGATTCCATACGCCTTGCACTTGCCATTGTGCCTACCCAGGGGTGGGAATTCCATCAGATGGATGTGAAGAATGCCTTTCTTCACGAAGACCTATCTGAGGAGATCTACATGGAGCAACCACATGGTTTCATTCAAGATTCATCTTTAATCTACAGACTGAAGAAATCTCTCTACGGCCTTAAGCAAGCCCTGACAGCTTGGTATGCGAAGATGGATTCTTTTCTCTTCTCACAAAAATTTGAAAGATGTAAGTGTGATCCAAATGTTTACATGCTCAGGACACATGATTCTCTTCATATCTTAGTTTTGTATGTGGATGATCTCCTGATCACCGTAAGCTCGGCTTTAGCCATTGCTGCAGTCAAGAGGGCCTTGCACGATAGTTTCTTGATGATCGACATGGGTCCATTACACTTCTCTCTTGTTACTGAGATCAGCTAGGATGCCACAAGCATCAAACTCTCTTAGGCTAAGTATGCACGTGATCTCCTCGAGAGATTTCACATGACTAACTGCAAGCAAGAACTGACTCCTTTTCTGTCTGGGGTCCGCCTTGAGGATGGAGGTGACACTCCATTAGTTGACATTACTCTCTACTGACAGCTAGTGGGGAGCTTATTGTACCTCACCCACTCGAGACAAGATCTGTCATATGCAGGGGAAGTTTCTAGATACATGCAGGAGCTGCATGAGCTACGCTGGAATGCTGCCGAGCGCATCCTTTGATATGTGCAGGCCACCATCACCTTCGGGATTCACTATGCAACAGGAATTGCATTGAATCTCCTTGGCTTCATTGATTTCGATTGGGCGAGCAACAACATTGATTACAAGTCCACCTCCGGATACTCAATCTAGGGTCTGGCCCTATCTGTTGGTCGAGCAAGAAGCAGGCTGCTATTGCTCTCTCTTCACCTGAGGTCGAGTACATAGGAGTAGTCAACATCACCATTCAGGCTCTATGGCTACAACACTTCGTCATTGAGTTGGGTGTCCAGTTCCACCAACCCATTGTCATTTGGTGTGACAACCAAAGCACTCTCAAATATTGTAGGGATCCAGTATAGCGATAGCGGACGAAGCACATAGAGATCCATATGCACTACATGAGAGACTTAGCACATGATCGGGTCATTGATTTGCAGTTCTGTCCTTCAGCAAAATAGACTGCAGACATCTTCACTAAGACATTCACTGAGTAGAATTTTCACTCTTATGATCGTCTTGAAGTGAAGGACACAGTTGCTTAAAAACTGTTTTTTCTTCCTCTTTTCTTTTGATTACATTGTATTTTGAGGGGGGGTTTTTCCCATGAGGTTTTCCCTCTTTCCTCAATTTTAGTACAAGTTGCACTGTATTTTGGGTGACCTTTGGCCTTAGTTGCCAGGGCCCATTTTCTATTTTCCCCATAGTGGTGATCAAGGGGGGTGTTGGAGGTACTACACACATACATGCAGACATTTAGTTAGAGCATCAGACTACATGCAAGATTCCTTCTGCATGATTTACTCCCTGATTTTCTCCTTCTTTAACTACACAACTGGCTAGTTCTTCTGCATGATTTACTCCCTGATTTGCTCCTTCTTTAACTCCGCAAATGCCTATTTCTTTTGCATGATTTACTCCCTGATTTGCTCCTCCTTTCTCTCCACAACTGGCTAGTTCTCTCCGAAACGTGTTGCAGGTGTTGAGTCCTCTCATTGATCACCACTCTGGTGCATTACCTTGGGATCTTCACCCAGTAATGATATATCATGAGCATTGTAACCTATTTTCTAATGAATCATTCTTTTGTTCTTTCGATTTTCTTTTAGTGTTTTTGCTCTGCAAAGCTGTGTGTTCAACCTTTACTAGCTAGATTCATCTGTGCAGATTTTCTAACACACTTATGTTAGGATATTCCGACACATATGAAATAGTTAAGTTCAACTGGTCTAGTATATGAGTTAGGTAAAGTGTGTTTCTTTATCGTTTGTACATTTTGTAACTTAACAATCCGACGGTTCACGATATGTAGTGATCCGAGGTTCACTCTCTCCTCGGTATTACCGACACTTGATCCGTGGTTTGACACCCGATTGGTCATGAGTTCTATTTAAGAGCCATGGAGGGTAATTGTTCGGGTAATCGTTTATTGAGAGAAAGCTTATGTAAATTTCATTCTTTGATTAATAAATGCTTGAAGTGGCCACGTTGGCTCAGGCCGTGGACTGTTTCCCTCTTTGAGGTTTAACCAGGTCAAAAAATACTAGTGTATTGATTTGAGATCTGGTTGTGAGCGGTGTCCTTTTGGTGTTCTTTCTGAGGAACTTACCCTGTAAATTCGTACAATTTACATGGTATCGGAGCCCACAAGTTGCTAGATAAGAGGTGCATCAATACTTTATTTTGCAGGTATTACAACTTGGAGATTGAAGATTGACAGAGAAATGGAGTTTCCTAAAGCATCGATCCTAACACCGTACAACTATCAGGAATGGAAGGACCAAATGGCTCGATACCTTCGTCACAAAGGGTTGTACAGGATTACGTGAGATAAGAGGCACACCAGTACTTTATTTTGCAGGCATTACATCTTGGAGATCGAAGATTGATAAAAAAATGGAGTTTCCTAAAGCAACGATCCTAACACCATAAAACTATCACAAATGGAAGGACCAAATGAATCAAAACCTTCATCAAAAAGGGTTTTACAGGATTACCATGTCTGTAGAAGTGGAACCCACTTCAGCCATAGAGAAATCCAAGTACCTCAACCGCATGGATGAGGCCCACGGATCCATATGCATGTGCATGTCCCCAAAGTGGCAGTTTCATCTATCTGCCTGCAATACTCCCAATGAGATTTGGAAAAGGTTGAATAACTCTACAAGAAACAGGATGAGATGAAAGGACATCTGCTCAAAGTGGAGCTGCTATCATTGGATCCACAGAACTATGACAGAATTCAAGACCTCTTCACCAAATGTAATGATCTATTGCTGCAACTCAAGGGTTGTGGAATTGACAAACCCAAGGAGGAGAGTCGCCAAGTTCTCTCTATTATGTCAAAAGCTCAGACTGGAATACTCCGTCTTTGTGTCTACATTTCATTCAGTAAGGCTCACAACAGGAAAATCCTACACTATGCCTTCTCTCAAAGTGCTCATGCAGTCCCTTACTTTTGAGCAAGATAAACTCATTAGCATGGGGAAAATCAAACCTCCAAAAGTGCATGCACTTGTTGTGCATGATGGCAGCCACAATAAAAATCACAAATCTGATTCAAATCAGAAAAATCAGCAGCAAAAAGATAAGGTAAAAGTGCATTCCCATCCAAAGAAGGAATGGTACACCAAGCCCTTCAATGACTCCTCCGGCTCCATAAATGAGAAAGGGAAGAAAGGAGACAAATGCACCGACTGTCATTGAGGATTCCATCCAGAATCCTATTGCATGAGGAAACAAATTGACCAAACGACATAAATCCTTTAGAAGCACAACCTTGGGGACCACATCCCTCAGGCTGCCAAGAAGAAAACTAAGGATCCACCAAATGAGAAACGTAAAAATTTTCATGCTTTAGTTGGAATTAATTCTTCCTCTGATGCATGGATTATAGATTTTGGTGCACCACATCATATGGCTACTGCAAAGTAATTCTATTCCTCTTTGCATGCATGCAAATGACCTCCCATCCTCATGTGAGATGACTCACCTATTGAGGTCACCGGAAAAGGTAGAGTGGAACTTTTACACAGAAGATTTGAAGATGTGCTTCATGTTCCAAAACTTTTGGTAAACCTACTTTCAATTTATCAGATCACTCATTCTAGCACCAGAAAGAGAGTGGAATTCACTCTAGATGCAGTGAACATATATAACCTACATAACAGCTCCAAAATTGCAATCGGTGAGGTAAACAATGGAGCTAGACTATATACATTTTCTGAATTTATTGAATATGAATCCTCCTTATTGCTTACACATGTTGATGATAGTAGTAGGCTTTGGCATGAGAGGGTTTGTCACTTAAATTACAGGTATATGTAACAGCTAAACAAGCATGAGATGGTGGAAGGCTTGCCAAATATCAATTTCTCCAAATGATTTTGTGAAGGGTGTGTCCTTGGCAAACATCCTAGAGAAAAGTTTGACACTGGAAATACTCAGAAAGCATCCTCTCCTCTAGATCTAATCCATAGCGATCTCATGGGGCCTTTTCCTCATCCTTCCATCAACAAATCAAGGTATGTGCTTACCTTTATTAATGATTTCTCACGGTATACCTGGGTGTATCTTCTAAGGGAAAAATCTGAAGTTTTTGCGCACTTTGAAGATTTCAAAGCACTAGTTGAGACACAGTCAGAGAGAAAGATCAATGCCTTCCGTACAGACAATGGGGGGGAATATGTTAACATAGCACTTCAGAACCTTTGCCTTGAGTCTGGCATATAGTTGTAGTACATAGTTCCAAACACTCAACAGCAGAATGGAGTTGCTGAGAGAAAGAACCAATCTCTCAAAGAGATGGCTTCCTGCGTGTTGCATGCTATGTCACTGCGTCATAAGCTGTGGGCTGAAGCACTTAATTGTGCTAACTACATATAGAACAGATGTCCTCATAGGTCTATCAAGGATCAGACCCCCTTTGAGAATTGGAGCGGCACTAAACCAGAGGTCACCCTCTTTTACGTTTCAGCTCTCGAGCATGGGCCAGGATCCCCTCTGAAAAGAGGAAAGCTCTTGATCCACAAAGCATTGAGTGCATCTTTGTTGCGTACCCTGATGGTGTGAAGGGACACTGACTCCTGACTTCCTCTATGGACAAGCTCATCATTGAGCGAAGTGTCAAATTTGAGGAAAGTCTCAAGCATGCACCTCAATTGCCGCATGCAGACACCTTTTATCTACCTCATGTCCGAGATGATGACTTAGTACACTCAGATGCAGATACAGGGCATGCAGATGCAGAGACAGAGTCTCTAGATACAAATCCAGTGCATGCATATGATGATCCACATTGAAGCCCAGATCAGGATTCTAGCAGTGAATCAACTTCCCCTGTCATAAATCAGAGAATAAGGAGCTTACATGAGATATATGCACAAGACCACCTAGTTGCTAGAAATGGTCTTGTGGGGGATAATTCTGATCTGCGGAGGACTAGCTCAGAGTTTATTGAGCCTCCTCCTACCCTCATTTCCAGTGAACGAACACCATCCTAGCATTGTCATTTGGTTCAGTCTTTTGATCCACAGTCTTATGCTGAGGCTGCTGGGCATCCATTTTGGAAGTCAACCATGGAGGAGGACTATAACTCCCCCCTCGAGAACTAGACCTAGGATCTGGTCCCCCTTTCTTCGGGAAGGAAACTTGTCTGATGCAAATGGGTCTATAGGACCAAGAGTGCTACAGATGGGAAAATCACCAGACAGGAAGCTGGGCTAGTAGCCAAAGGCTTCCAGCAAGTGCATGGCATTGATTATGGTGAGACCTTTGCTCCAGTAGCAAAGATGGATTCCATATGCCTTGCACTTGCCATTGTGGCTGCCCAGGGGTGGGAAGTACATCAAATGGATGTGAAGAATTCCTTTTTTCACAGAGACCTATCTGAGGAGATCTACATGGAGCGGCCACATGGTTTCATTCAGGATTCATCTTTGGTCTGCAGACTGAAGAAATCTCTGTACGGCCTTAAGCAGGCCCCGAGAGCTTGGTATCCGAAGATGGATTCTTTTCTCTTATCACAAAACTTTAAAAGATGTAAGTCTGCTCCGAATGTTTACATGCTCAGGACACATGATTCTCTTCTTATCTTAGTTTTGTATGTGGATAATCTCCTAATCACCGACAGCTCGACTTCAGCCATTGCTATAGTCAAGAGGGCCTTGCATGATAGGTTCTTGATGACGGACATGGGTCAATTACACTTCTCTCTTGGTCTCACTAGGATGCCACAGGCATAAAACTCTCTCAGGCTAAGTATGCACGGGATCTCCTCGAGAGATTTCACATGACTGGCTACAAGCCAGCACTGACTTGTTTTCTGTCTGGGGTCCGCCTTGAGGATGGAGGTGACACTCCATTAGTTGATAGTACTCTCTACCGTCAGCTAGTGGGGAGCTTATTGTTCCTCACCCACTCGAGACAAGATATCTCATATGCAGTAGGGGCAGTTTCCAAATACATGCAGGAGCCACATGAGCTAGACAGGAATGTTGCCAAGCGCATCCTCCGATATGTGCAAGGCACCATCACCTTCGGGATTCACTATGCAGCAAGCATTGCGTTGAATCTCCTTGGCTTCACTAATTCTAATTGGGCGGGAGATAGCATTGATTCCAAGTCTACCTCTGGATACTCATTCAATCTAGGGTCTGGCCCTATCTGTTGGTCAAGCAAGAAGCAGGCTGCTATTGCTCTCTCTTCAGACAAGGCCATTTACAGAGGAGTAGTCAACATCACCATTCAGGCTCTGTGGCTACAACACTTCCTCACTGAGTTGGGCATCCAGTTCCACCAGCCCATTGTCATCTAGTGTGACAACCAAAGCACTCTCAAATTTTGCAAGGATCCAGTACAGCGACAACGGACAAAGCACATAAAGATCCATATGCACTACATCAAAGATTTAGTACACGATCCGGTCATTGATTTGCAGTTCTATCCTTCAACAGAACAGACTGCAGACATCTTCACCAAGACATTCATTGAGCAGAAGTGTCACTCTCTGCATGATTGTCTTGGAGTGAAGGACACAGTTGCTTAGCAGCTATATTTTCTTCCTCTTTTCTTTTGATTACATTATATTTTGAGGGGGGGGATTTCCCATGAGGTCTTTCCTCTTTCCTCAATTTTAGTACAAGTTGCACTGTATTTTAGTTGACCTTTGGCCTTAGTTGCCAAGGCCCATTTTCTATTTTTCCCCATAGTGGTGATCAGGGGGGGCGTTGGAGGTACTACACACCTACATGTGGACACTTAGAGCATGGGACTACATGCAAAACTCCGTCTGCATGATTTACTCCCTGATTTTCTCCTTCTTTAAATCTGCAACTGGCTAGTTCTTCTGCATGATTTACTCCCTGATTTGCTCATTTTTTAACTCCGCAACCGGCTAGTTATTCTGCATGATTTACTCCCTAATTTACTCCTCTTTTCACTCCGCCACTAGCTAGTTCTCTCCAGAACTTGTTGTAGGTGTTGAGTCCTCTCATTGTTCACCACTATGGTGCATTACCTTGGGATCTTCACCGAGTAATGCTATATCATGATCATTGTAACCTATTTTCTAACGAATCATTTTTTTGTTGTTTCAATTTTCTTTTAGTGTTTTTGTTCTGCAAAGCTGTGTGTTCAGCCTTTACTAGCTAGATTCATCTCCGCAGGTTTTCTAACACATTTACAGAAATTGATTTCACATCAAAAAATGTTGAAACAGTGGATTGACTTTCGATTTCTTGACGATGGAGATTTGTCCAAATGTGGTTTAGGGAATTCTCACCAAATATTATGACATGGGTTTTGATATTATAAGCTGTTTAGCATTAATAATTTTCCAAAAGAAAATGTTAAATTCTTTTGCGTGTACTAATTTATTGTTTTATGATATTAAATTCACGAAGCAATAAACCTATGTTGTCGTTATCTGGTAAAAGAATGTTTATTGTTATCCAGTAAACCAATATTTTTGCCTACGATTTGAATTATTTTATTTGGAATGATGTCACGGTCTCCTTCATCACTATTTTGAATTGTTTTCAAACAAACAAAGAACACTGTGTTTTCAAGCAAACCAAGGCAATGATGTCACGGACTCCATCACTATTTCCAATTGTAGTGAAAAGTTTTGTGTTTTCAAGCAAACCAACCCAAAACTATTTGATATTAGTTCATACATTTGATTATAGTCCTCTAAAATTTAGTGCATCTTGCTATCTTCCCTTATAATTAATTTTACGAAATTTGTTTCCCAGCTTTGTCGATACGCTCCCCTTCCATTTGCTTTTTTGCTCAGTTTCACGTTACGCTCCACTTTCGAATTCTCTTAGGCTCTCAAAAACCTCTTAAAAAAAAAATCATTTTAATAAATTTATTCTACCCATCAACAATAAAATTGATGATTAACCAAAACTTACCTTGTTTTAGTTGGTGATCTCCATTAGTCTGTTGACCGGATTGCATAAAAGTATTTTGAAATTAAATATAAAAATAATTTAATTAAATCATAAACCTAATTTAGTATTAACAAATCAATTTCAATCTAATAAATTCTGGTTATATTTATGATATTTCTATATCTTAATATATTGAATATTATTAATATTCTATATACAAATATTGTATAAAAGATTTAAAAAAAAAAAACAAAAAATTTTATCACTTTATTAAATGTAGAAATATTATAAAATATTTAAGAAGTTTTTTCAAGATATCTATAAATATTTTGAAAATTAGATCAATTTAAAATAGATAACGATTAATAAAAATTAATTTTCATCTTGAACACTCTTAATGCAATAAAAAAAAATTCATTATAAGACTTATGAAAATTTATTGTTATTTTACAATATTCATTTTCTACTTTTCATTTTCAACCCTCTTAATACAACACAAAACAAATTTCATTATAAAACTCAAGAGAATTTGTTAATATTTTAAGGACATTCATTTTGTTATTAATTTTTTATAGAACAATTTTTTTTTATTTTTATTTTTGAGATTGAGATGCAACAACTCTTTACAATAA
>APFE031417022.1:49044-61978 GCA_000404065.3 Pinus taeda | reverse complement strand
ATAATATTTATATTAATCAAAACTAATAAAAACTTTTGTAACTGTCATTTTATTAAAACTTATATATATTTATTTTAATTCTGGATCTACCAAACACAAACATGGATCAAATATCTCAAAATTCAAACTTAAGATGGATCTATGTTGGCTATGTATGTGTGCATGCTTGCCTTCCATGTATCATCTCCTTGATTAGAATAAAAGGAGTTTAACGTAGTTGACGTTGCTTTATACCGGCCTAGATCCATCTTAACCTTGCATATACCTAGCACTAAGAGGGATCAAATCTCTTGAGGTGTAAATCTATTTTTAAATATACCAAGCAATAAGAGGGATCAAATCTCTTGAGGTGCAAATCTATTTTAAAGTGAAAAGTGATTTGATCCATCTAGGTTCTTGTTAGATTAGGAGTTAAGATAGATTAGGCTAGTTATTAAAATATTTATGATTTACAATAGATATTGAATATAAGTATATAAAATATTACATAAGTATTAATTTCATAGGTTTTTTGTGTTGTGAAATTGTAAAGTTACTTTTTATTCTAATTAAAATAGCTAATTACAATGTAAGATTAGTCAATCTCATGTTTTGACTTAATTTTATGGTAATTTACAAAAATATATTTATGATGATAGTAAACATTGCTAGGATTATTCATTTTCTCTTCTTGTTTTCCAATTATATCCACTTTACTTGGTACTTTAAGGTTTGTTGAGGTTTTAGTAACTCTCTTACTTCCTCTCTTCTAAACTCTTCTAAAATTAAAAATGTTCTTACATCTTTTTAGGTAAAATGAAAATGTGAAATAATAATTCAAGATTTTTTTTAACATTAATAAAAATTAATTAAAAGGTTGTATAAGAATAATTAAGATTTTCCTAATATCAATTAAATTTTTTAAATAAATGTTTAAAAAATGCCCAAAATTTATCATTTATAAAAAAACAATAATTAACACATCACGAATAATTGACACTTGAGACATCATGAGTAATTAATAATTTTTATTAATCCAAAAAGTTTGATTATTCACCCACCCATGTGTCACTCTTTTACTAAGACTCTCCAAAATTATTTACTTAAATTAAAAAATAATATGTTTCCTCACCCCAACAAGACTCCCTATTTCTTCTACTAGATGTCTTTTGATCCCCCTTTTGTACTCCTTAATTTCAGGGAAAATTTGAGGGGCTAATATTCGCCCATGAGCTAATTTTCTATACTTTTTCCAAAAAAAAAGATTTGCTAATTTCCATTTTTTTGTAAAAATGATTCACCCAAATTTTATAGAATGAAATTATTTTACCCTAAAAATTGCCAACAAAAATTATATAATAACTATATAAAATATTATAAATTTGAATATTTTTACAAAAATATCTCCAAGCATTTTATAGATTTCATATTATGGACTAGTGGGATTCGCGAAGGTTTCTAAACTTTAAGATAATTTTCCATACTTTAAATTTTCCCTGCTTAATTTGTGTTCATTACTAAAGTCAACCATCTTAGATTTGGTCCCCCAAATTCCACGTAATTTATCTCAATTTTCATCTTAGATGGATATTATTATGTTCGCTCTCATAATTTATCTCAATTTTCCTCTTAGATGGATATTATTATGTTCACTCTTGACACATGTTGGTCCTCTAAATTTCTCTAATTTAATTTATAATTTTTTATTTTAATTCACCACCCTCTTTTCTTAATGAAGCTTAACTTTATAGGATTAATCTTTATCATTTAATCTATGTCCTTCTTCTCCCTTTTACCTATTAAAAAAAAATTATGTACATTATCTACCTAATATTTTTCCAATATGGGAAGAGTATAGTTCTGAAGGTGTATTATTTTTATTTATTTCTATTATCCCTTCACCCCAAGTTTTATTATTGATTTAATTTCCTTGTTTCTAACCTCATTTACCACCTAATGTTAATTAGTAGGATTTTCATATATTGATTATATTTAGTAGTTTCTTTTTTAGGCCAAGGGTGCCAAGTTGGCAGTGCCCTTCAAAAAATTCCTTTTGATGTTCCAAGGGCGCCACACCTAACTGTTTATTTATGATTCCAAGGGTTACAAGTTGGTCATGACCATTAGGAACTTCACTTGAAGTTCCAAGGATTCCATGCCACTTGCCCTTCAAGAATCTAGAGGCTACGAGGGGAAAGTATAGGTGCAATGATAGGGACCACTACCATCTCTCATGGTTCCCACGATAGTGAGACTAATGGTTTTGGGGATCAAAGAATCCACCTTGATGCCCCCCCCACCCCCCCCCCCCAATAAAATCCTTTTGAGGCAAACCCAATTTGGGACTTGGCCCACAACATTGTGATCTTCAAGGAAGAGGTGTTCCAACCCTTCTAGCCCAATTCATAGTAGGAGTGCTAGCATGTGAAATGAGGGACATTATCCCACCCCTCCCTTGTAGTTCTATCTATTTATACAATCCAATCATCCATATGTGAGCCATTCAACCACGCAACTAACTTTTGCTTGTAGCCACTAACATGCCATTAAAAATTATAGTAAGATTCAAACTGAACTTTAAAATTTCAAAGGCAAAACATTCATTTCCATCAAATCAGATGTCGTTAAATCATCATATTTGAGTGCATGCAGTGGTTTCCTATCATATTTGATAATCATCAGTAACAAATTTTCATTGTGCTAGTCATTGTCATAATAGCCACATCAATATGACATAGTCACCCACATTGTTGTTCATAGTGAACCAGAACTGATGTAAGTATCCAAACATAAGGAACACATCCATCACAGATATCATTATCATGACATCCATAGAAATCATAGATTTCCATAAAAGCTATCATCATCTTCACATAAATAGAGACATACATATTCATCAAAGCTATCATCATCATAACATCAATAGAAAACATACATATCCATCAAAGCTATCATCGTCATAACATTAATTAGAAATAATCAAACCCATCACATCCACTAATAATAGAGTCACATGTCGGAAACTCAACGTGAGTTCTTCAATGAATAATGTGTCAAAGAAAATGTCATATCAAGGTCAGAAAACTAGATTGGGGAAATACATACACCCCCCCTTAAATTAAACTTTGTCCTAAAGTTGCAAAACAAGGAAACTTATGACATATCCCACTATGTCCTACCTAGAAATGGAATTGGGAGTATATTCCTCTACTTTAATTATAAATCATTTAACTAAACTACAATGAGTTATAACTTACAATTATAAAATATAATCATCTTTTGAAAATGTTCCATTATGAAATTCACAATGACTCAATTAATACCAATAGAAGGGTCTAATATAATTATATGAATAGGGATATGAAAATGATGAAGTGGCCTCTTTCACCCTTCTAGTAGTGTATAGAATATGTATACATTTACTTCATTACATTAACCTGTAATTGGTTGCAGCACACAAAATTGAATTGAACAACATCTTTAGATTATAGCCTATATACACGTTATCCTATAGTTAAATTTTATAGCTTAATGCTTCTATGGCATTTGCATGTCATCTAAAGTACCTTCTATATTAACCTCAAGTTCTAGAGCCTTCTATTTTAAGACATAACTATTATTATTATTTTTAACAATAAGGAGTAATATATTGGTATTAATCCGCACCCGTTCACGGTAAAAATATCAGGATATTTACAATTCCTGTACATTGCCATCCATGGTCATTGATGTATGCAAACTGGTTATCCAAGCCTAATTTCATTCCAAAAATAAATAAATAAATGACTGAGCTATTACATGATTACTAGTATATACCTTACAAAACTGCCTTAAAAGAAAAATGCATTTAAAGTTCAATATAAAAAAACAAACATAATAGACTAGTCATCCATAGCAATACGATGATTGAGGTCAATTCCAGTTGTTTCATCAGCAGTTTGAGAGTTCTTCCATACCAATTTGATTTGGATTTCTTCGATTTGATTTCGTAGAGTGTCGATTTCTTCTTCTAATTGTCGAATCTTTTGATTCTTCTCAATTTTCCTCTCTTGCATTTCATATGCTTCCTCCTGCTACTACTAAAGACACCTTTGGACATTCACCAAGCCCTCCTGTAGTTCTAAGTTATCTCTTTAAAAAGACCCACAATCAAGAGAAATGTATGCTGCCAGAGGTGAGAAATTATCCCACCTCATTTCTGAACAACCCACCTTCCTACCTGAGCGTGGGTGTCGACAACCCTAAGATCCAAAGCATGAATCATCAATGAGAATATGATTGATCATGGAAATTAACTAAGAGGGACTATTCTTAGAGTTTCTTTGGGATCTATCCTAGTGTCTCAATTGATCCAGAGGAACAAAGAACCCAACAACACCCATGATAAACAAAAAATAGCAAAACTGATTCGACTCACCAACAATTGACTCTCCCAGCTCAACAAATCAGAGAAAAACACCCTAACCAGTAATTGACACATTCTCTAGAAGATGACATTCACTAGCCCTTGTGAAGGGGCTATCCTCCACAACCAGAATTATTCCTTGACTACCTAGGCTCTACCAATGGGTCCTTGCACTAGTGACTATAAGGCCAGAGTCAGATTCTTTGATAATACATAATTTAAGACTGTTATGCCACAATTTATAGAATTTTCCAAGTCCATGCCTCATGAGAAATTGAAATACTACAAGCTTACCTCTGGGATCCCAATGCTCCATGATGATTGTCTTGATGTCTGAAATGACTCCAAACTTATGAAAATTCTCCTTCTCTCACATGAACCATCTGTTCCAACCCAAAGGGAGTAAATGCGACAACCATTCTTAGATATTTTTTATGGTGATGAATTTCTTTCTCCTTCTATAGATCTAGATATGACTAGTGAATTGTAGAGTTCCCACACTTATACTCTCCACCATGCCAAGTGTATCGACTTGCTGAGGAATGAAACCACAGGTCAAGTGAGAGGAGATATGTATGCTCTGATGATGGAATGTGATGGGAGAAGGGGAATATAAAGAGAGGATGGATGTGATGGGTGTTAGCGCTCAAATCTACCTTAGGCTGAAATAAGGTAAAACTCAAGGCTACATCAAACCACGCTCAACCTCGTAGCTAGCCCTACGAGGACAGGAGAGGGCTCTCTCTGGGTCAATCTCAGCAAAAGATAACCAACGAGGTCGAGATGACTGAATTGATGACTAATTTTAGGCTAGATATGAAGTACAAAGACTGTGAAATTGAGTTTTTGAGATTTTGTTGAATTCAAGGGAAAGGCAATTTTGGGTGCGGGGAAGAGGCACAGCTTTTGCAGAGGTCTACTTGGGGCAAGATAGGCAATTGTTTTGATGCCTTAAAGCAAGTGAGATGGATAGATCAGACTGGTGAGAAGCTAAGGAGAGCAGGGAATCTCAAGGATTCTACTTAAACTGAAGAAAACATAGAAAATTAAACAAATTTAAAGGCAGAGCATAGCAAGTTCATGGATTCTACCTTAACACTTCATTTGTTTAATTACAGCAGATTAAATCAAGAAAATGGTACACATACACAAATTACAAGTACTGAGAGAAACACACCATCAACACATAAAGCCACATGAATCCCAAATAGTGCTGCAAAACCCTGGTCTTTCCTTTGCCAAAATGCAGATAAGATATGTACAATATAGTCTCAAGCTATTCCCAAGAGTCCAACCCTGAAAATGACTAAGAAAATACATAATATAGGCAAGCCAACACATTCCCTTGCCTCTAGGGGTCAAGTTCATCATCCCAGGAGCTGTTTCAACCAATTCTAAACAAAGCACTACAATCTAGGCAGTCAAAACAACTTGCCTCTATAAGCTAGGAAACCAATTCATTCATTAAATTTTTGTTATTTTATGAATGAATCATCTAGAATAGGTAAATAAGTGTCAAATCAACATAAAGTTCCATTAATTACATCAAGAAGGGTGAAAAATCCCATCACAAGTCAAAACTGGTCAAACTGGCTTCATTTGTTGAGCTGAGGACGAAAACTGTACCGAAAAACCCTGTGCGTCGCGCACCTGAGCCCTATGTGCCGCGCGCCTTTCCACCTACTTTTGGAGCACTTTCCGGCATCCAAATTGAGCTCAGGTTGGCTTGTTGGAAAGCCCTGGATGTCTAATTTCTAACCCAAGTGGAATTTTCCAATTTGGTGTCCATTTGACCCTCCAAAAGTTCATTCTCCCAGAAGTACTTCCTGCTGGTGCAAAAAGTGGCAGAAAGGTGATTTTCATGATGTTTTTAAGCCTTTTGGTCACCCAGAACTTGATGAAATTTCTTGGCAATGGCTGAGCATGTGTATTTCATCATGAAAAATCCAAAAATATAAGCCATCTGTGATTTGGACCTTCCCATCTTATGGGTCGCGCGCTGCGCACTACGCGTAGAGCCAAAAAACCTGTTTTGCAAGCCAAAAATTTCGAAACGACAAAATTTTCTCCGAATTTTCCCAAATTCGGAGTGAAGATCCTCCATCATGTATCATGCTCAACTAATGAAGCCTCGGCCAAAACTCGAAGTGGATCGGGCCTTTTCCGTTGTTTTAGCGCTTTGCTCAAACGCCTCTTAAGGATCTTCATTTTCGCTTTGCAAACGTGCATGCGAGCCCAATAGTGAGTTTTCATATGGCGAAGCATGTCTTTGTCCCTATTTTCCTTCGCCAAAAACTTCTCCAAATGAGTGTTTACCCGGATGAGCATTGATTCTCGATCAATAGGTGTCAAATCACTGGGTCTCCTTCGGGCCAATTCCTGGTCTTCCCGAATCTTCCGCAGCTCATAAAGTTCATGCTCATCTTCCAATTGTTTGTTGTGCTGCTTCAAGTAGTTGATCACCCATTTAGCCATCTACAATTTCTTTTGCAGCGACTCATTCTCGGCCCTTTTCTCTTGGATGATCTCCTTGAGCTCCGAGTTAGGCAAGCTAGCATCAACATCAATGATACCCATATCCTGACCTCCTGAAGGACCCTCATCAACCATGGGTCTCTTGCCCCTATCCTAAATTTTTACCTGTGTTGAAGACAGAGGCGAGACCCCTTCCACATGATGTGGAGATAATACTCGCTCTACTGATGATGTCAACGAGACCCCTTCCACCCCGGGTGGATATAGTACTCGTCGTGCGGCTGCAAATAAGGCCCTGGGGCCTTTCTGATATGTCACATATACTGGAGCATCAACAGGCTCGGTCTCAGGAATGTCAAACTGCTGTGAAGGCCCTCCCTCATCATGAACTATCTCTGGAGGAGGATGTAGTGCGGAAAAGAAATCACGGGAGATGAAATCCTCCCAATTAATACCCTGCTATGCCAACTGATGCATCACTATGATTTTGATCAATGCATAGTGATATATGCTCCTGTGCTGATGTGTCGGGCTCTTCTTCTGTACTAAAGGAACCATCCTCTCTATGTTACGACACATGAAAAACGGAATGCTCATCATACGTACCCTTGTGAAATGCATCAACAAATGGACATGGTATGCATAGAGACGCTTGAATCTGCCCTCACAGCTGAAATACCGAATGATGAGTTTCATCAATGGTGCAAACTCATCTTTCAGGAATCGGAAAGGAAAGGCTGCGCTCAAGTGTCTAATATATCCGGGCTTGATATATGGCTCATAGTAATACCTGTCCAGCATCTGGCATTTACTCCATTCCTCCCCCACATTTGGTATCCCACTGGCCTGAGCAATAGTGTCGGGTGACAAGGTGAAATCCACTCCAACAAGGTTTACATGACCATCCTGTAGGTTAAGGACAAATAGACGGACCAATTCCCGATGATGCTGAGTTTGTGAGATCATCTCACAATATTGGTAACATGATTGGTGCCGAAAACAATCCATTGCAAGTGGGCAAGCTTGCAATTGAGCCAAGGAAGTAGGCTCCTCCCTAACATGCTGTCCACTTTTGCCACCTTTGTGATACCTCCATGGCACATTAGGCACATTGACCTCCGGTGTAGAGTCACTATCATACTCCTGCTCATATATTGACTCGGTCTCTGACATGTTCTTTAAAAACAAGGTAGCTGGAATATATATATGCTGATATACAATTGTGTACAAAAATCACTGTAGACCTTTTTCTTTTTCTCAAAATGCTGTGACCAAGGGGACATAAATGTACAAGGAAATTGTTAGGAGAGGGAAAACATTAGGGAAATGGGAACAATGGAAATAAAACAAGGAAATTAGGGAAAGGAAGGGGCATGGGAAATCTTGAAATTTTAGGGTTTTGGGATGAGGTAGGGATTATATGTTTGTAGTAGAAGGGAGGGATTAGGATTTTGAAGAAGGATAGTGTAGAGTTTTATGAGGAATTATTGGGAAAAATATTGGTGAAAATAGGGGATGGGAAACAAAGGAAATAGGAAAACCTTGGCAACAATTATTTTTGAAAACCCTACAGCAAACTTGGCATTTAAATCCTTACAACAAATTGATGAACAAGGAGGGTTTTTAAACTTGGTTTTCATGGCAAATATAGCATAATTTCTTTACATAAACCATCCAAAAACCAAGAACAAGCTGTGAGTGTAAGCCTACCTGTGATTTGATGCGTGAGAAGAGGTGTTTGAGTGGTTTCTGGCCAAAGTTCAGGCATAAAATTCTATGCACCGCGCGCCTCACCCAACATGTCGCGCACTCCTGATGCACCGCGCGCATGTAAAATTGCACTGGAAATTGTCGCCTGATGCGCCGCGCGCCACTGATGCGCCGTGCGCCTGACCTGATGTGCCGCGCGCACCCAATGACATAGTGCATTTTGCAGGAGGTGTTTGGAGGCCTTCGCGGTGTCCACATTGGGTGCAAGATAGCTCGTTGGAAATTTCCTTGAGTCCACCTTCAAACACAACTAGAATGTTTCAATTTGGAGTTCATTTTCCTTATCAAAAATCAAATCTCCCAAGACTGGTCAAAATGTGCCAAATGAGGTTCCCTCAAGGCAGAGTGCTGTTGCAGTCAACTTTTGAATGCCTTCCTCAACTCCAAATTGAGCTCAGGATAGCTAATTGGAAAGCTCTTTTTGTCTAGTTATCATTTGACATATCAATAAATTCATTGGGCCAACCATGCTAGGAGAAATCGTGATTTTCCTAAGGTCACTTTAGAGGTGCATTCAATTCTCCTGAGGCAACGGTATTTTTGACATTTTTCTAAACCATGATACCTGTGTAAAAAGTGATGGAGGTTTTTATTCTTTGGCATTTTTTGGACAAAAACCTCTCTCCGTTTTCCAAAATGAATCTTTTATTTCTCTGAAACATCTTTTTAGTGAAACTTGTCCCGATGTGTGAAACAAGGAATTTTGTCGAAATGAAGCGAAATGAAGGGGATAAGGGGCTTCTAAATTCTTGGGGAAATTTTGGGAAGTAGTGAGGGATTTTAGGAAGCAAGGGAAAGTGGAATCTCAGAGATCGAGTGAGGGGAAGGGGTCCAAAAGGGCAAAACACAGGCCCAACCTAGAAAATTGCCAAGTTGTAGCAAAAAACTAGGGTTTGTGCAAAAATGAGGAATTCGGGGGATCTCGGTGATGGGAAGTGTTTAATAAGGTATATTAAGGATAGGGGAAGGTGTATGAACATCTGGATACAATTTTTGCTAATGATTTGACCATTCAAGAGAAATTGCCTTCAAAACCCTAGGAGAGGGAAATGAACCTTGCCTAGGCGCAACTGAAGCATGAACAAGGTGTGAAATGACCCAATGGAACCTGAAATGATGATGAAAACCCTATGAATGATGATAGACTCAGTTGAATAGCGACATAGACTGGCATTTGGGCAATTTTGAAAGGAGTGAAAGCAAACCCTAGACCTAATGCCTAGTGACCAAAGTGACCAAATTTTGCTTGAAGACTCACTGAAATGACAAAATTTGACCTTGACACTCTGAGACCACTTTGTAAGAGCATATTTGATCACTAGAGGAAGGCTGGAAAGACTGACACTAACAATGGGGATAGGGAGGTTGGGAGGAAGGGTGAAGGAGGAGTAGATGCGATGGTGGGAGAGGTGTCCGAGATGGGGGGTGAAAGTTTGGTGATGTGGAGGGTGAGGTGTGGGCGGGAGAGACAGGGGGAGCAAACCATGAAAGAAAGGGCGGAACCCCACAAGGGGAGAGGAGGGGAAATAAAGATTACTAATGGCATTAATTTCATGATTTTTTACTTATGTGTCCGGATTTTGGAGTAGGAGGTGAGAATTATCATCAACTTTATGACTTTCATCTAAGTAATTAGGGAATGGGAAAATATCTGTCTATTTCATTTACCTTGATGCACCCTTCTTCTATTTGGTAGGACTTGTTGGCTTGCATATCTACATCATTTTTTTGGCCTCTTAGGATGTGAAAGCAAATTATTTTCCCAAAGGGAGGAAGCATGCCCTGGGGTCTCTTGAGTATTTGATTTAGTTTTTTGTTCTGAGTTGCAGAGTTATAGTTCAAGTGTTTTATGACTAAGAGGGAATCCCCCCAGACATTCATTTCCTTAATACCTTTTTTTTGAGCTAAGGTAAGACCAAGATACCACGAATCTAGGCATCCCTATCTTCAATTATTCCTTCAGGATTAATCAGAATCCATCACCCTCCTTTCACCCCACAAAACATTATTGTTACTGGAGAAAGAGTATCATGGAAATTCTCAGATTCATATCTTCTCACCATAATTTTTTATTTATTATAGATGGAAACGAACAATATTTGTTAATTTGTGAATCACTAAAAATATGACTTGAGTCTCTAAGTAATGATCACACTGAATTGAAAATTTCCAATTTAGTTTATAAACTTTTCCCAAGAAACATACTTTTTATAAATTCTACCCTAATACATCAACAACATATACCCTAAGAAGAATAAGTGTTCATATTAGTACATCAATGACACCTAGTCGCATCAAAATCACGAAAATATTTCTATATTAATGTAAAGTAACGAATCCTCATGATTTTGAGAATGGAATTCCCAATTTCTAAGGATGAAATGCTTCCCCAATTTATAATTTCTTCTATTTCCTTAACATATATGTGTAGTTAACTTAAGAAAATTATCACTTAAAATTTCGTCTCCTAGGATGTATCATTGTTGCTGTTGTTATCGTTTTGTTTTCTCCCACTTCTAGTCACAATGACCAATGATGTTAAAGCTACCAAATTTCTTTCCAATAATATATATTGGATACTCCACCTTCATGTCATATTAATTTATAATTATATTACTACAATTTAAACCTTTCATAATTATAAAACCCACATCTATTGAAACCTATAATCCCTCCTTATATGTTATTATGTCACCACAAATGCCAGGCCATTTTTAGTGCATTATCTGAAGGAACCAAGCATAGTTTCTGAATAATGCTTTATCCTTTAGCATGATAAATCTCCAAATCTCATCGCTTAGATATATAGGAAATATGGTGTGCCTAGAAAAATAATGGATTTGATGTACAAACAACAAAAAGCCAATTTTAAATATCTATAGAAATAGTAAAGTATGAAAAGAGGCCAAGCTAGCTCAATGAAAAAGATTAAGAAAGGGTAAAAGAAAAGAACATGTCCGTGTGATACACTCCAGGGAAGGACTTATAGATACATGTAAAAAAAATGTAGAGTCAAACCTACCTCAATATCGGATTAATATATTTAATAAAAAAGGGTTTTGGTGAATGGCCTGATTAGAAATGGTTGTACAATTTATATACCCTTTTGAATTGGTTTTTTTTTCAAATTGCACTAGTTAATTTAGAAACAATTATCCAAGAGTTCATCATGCTTACATTTTTATTGACAAACAAGTGACACAACTCAAAATAAATGACATATTTTCGAAGGATTTGTCACAACATAATAGCAGTACCAATAAGCACTTTTCCTTCAATTATTCAATTGAAGAATTGCATCCAAAATTTATACTTTATGATAATGCTAAACAAAGGCCTCAAATCAATCAATGCACTTGAAAAATCCATTCCTATTTAATGATCTAAGGGATAAAATAGAAAAGAATTGTCTCATGCCTTGTATAATTATTTTTTATTTTTGTTCATTACCTCTAAATCCTAAAGAAATATTTGAGAGAATTGAGGAACTTAATCCCAAAGTAGGCAATTGCATGAGCTATCTATAATCCATATCCAAGAACTAGTCTAAGTTTGAGAACCTAGTCACATGACTTATATATATCTTTCATGTCGGAATGTGAAAATGGTTAGTGAATTGGTTGGATTTATATGAAGATCATTAAAAATTAAGGCCACCAAAATAATCTTGACAAAGATGATGGAGATGAAAAGGTTCGCCTCAAATTTCAATGTCTCTCATTGAGACTGAACTAAGGCAAAGGCCTAACGAACATATGATTATTTCCTTATTGAAATCTCAAAGCATCAATAATGACATACAACTTTGCAAATGCATGCAAGCTTTGGAAACATAGAAAAACAATTTGCAATTCGGTATTTCAATTGCTAAGAAAACGTGGATAACATGTCAAACCCTTCTATGTCATGGGGAACGTCTCTGTATATATCCAAGGAATAGGTTGCATAGCTTAAACAAAGTGTATTGATTGGATGAAGGTTGACCACAACTACAAATGCCTCAAGGAAAAAAAAATTGAATTAAAGTCTACAAATGACCAAATTAAATCAATGGACCAAATTAAATCAGTGGACTAAAAAATTTAATGTATTAGTTTTGTTTTCTTATTGATGTTTTACTCTATTAAAATGACTAAATTTTAGTGTTATATCACTCATATCATGATAATAAAAATATTAAAAAAAAATCCAAACGCTTATTCCATAACGTGTGCTCTCACAATTTTAAAAAAAGAAATGTGATTGTTATCAAATGTTAATTTAAATACCTTTAATATATAATAACATAATTTAAATATCTTATTT
>APFE031417022.1:14336-47786 GCA_000404065.3 Pinus taeda | reverse complement strand
TATGCAAATAAATTAATTTAAATGAATATTGTAACTTAAAAAAATATGTTGTTATTTATTTTATATTAAATTTATTATCGAGTTATTAATTAAAAAATTAAAAATTGTCAAATTGGAAATAATATAATGTAATATATGAATGATTATATTTATTGTCTTGTATATTTTTATTAATAAAATTACATCTTAAAAATAAATATTCAAATGGAATTGATAGGTGTACTCTTTATTAATTGTCATGACACTTGGTTTGGTACTTCAAACAATGGTAATTCATTTTCATAAATATTTAGATTTGATAGATGTATTTTTTATTAAATGTTAAGACACTTGGTTGCAAATAAATTTTTATTTTTATTTTTTTTGTGTTTTAAATAATTTTTTTCTTTCTTTCAATTCAATTTTAAACACCATGAAATTAGACATTTCATGTAAGTGAACCAATCAAAAAAATAAAATTTCATATTTAATTTTTTTTCCAAAATTATTTTTTATTTTCAAAGTATTTAGTTTTTTTCAAAATTTTATTTTTTATTTTTTAAAATATTTACTTTAATATTTTTTTTTTCAAAACTTGAATAAACTTTATAAAAATTATTAAGAAATTTCAAAATTAATTGAAAGTTAAACCTTTCTCCCCAGAAACAAAAACAATAAAATTATTAAGAAATTTCAAAATGAATGGAATTTAAACCTTTTTCACTAAAAACAAAAACAATATAACCTAAACAGTTATAAGAATATATGTATCAACCACTTTTTGTGTAATTGTGCTCATTCCAAACTTTTATAAATTGGTATAATATGCCAGGCACATGTGTTTCGATAAAGGATATCCTTATTTTGTAAAATTCTAGATATAGTGAATCATAGCAAGATAGGTCATCCTTATTTTGGGAATATACTGGATGGAACTATTTAGAGTAAGATCAATTTTTGCTTCGCGTAAGTTTGATATTCTTGAAACCTGTAATAAAGGAAAACATTAGATTCCAATATAAAAATTCCCGACGAAACCTTATTTACGTTATAAATAGAAGGATCGTGGCTTCAAGCTTTAAGCTTGAAAATCCTCCGATGCGAAGATTAATTGATGGAGTATTCGATGGATCATCGAATAGATTTGGACATTACAAAAAGGAGATGTGTTAGATTTATAAGAATCCACAAAGGAGGAAGAAAGTACAAGAATAACTCTCGAGAGGAAGACTAAGAGTTATTAGGTAGAAATTTGACTATTATTGAGTCTACCGGCTAACTCTATAGCCTAGGGTGTAAGGAGATATGTTAGATTCATAAGAATCTCGAATCTCTGGAGAAAGAAAGTACAAGAATAGCTCTCCAGAGGAAGACTACGAGTTATCACGCAGAAATTTCACTATTATTAAGCTGAGAAGCTAATTCTATAGCCTAGGGTGAAGGTGACATGTAAATATGCCAGTCTCTCTTCAAATAAAAATAAAATATTTTTTAAATGGAAAAGAAATGCCAATGATGTGTAAGTATGTCCATCTCTCTTAAAATAAAAATAAAATATGTGAGTACGATGTTTAAATCTTATACATATCAAAAATATTTTAACACATGATATTTTTGTTGCAATGATTGTATTCTTCGCCTCCGCCGCTCAAATTGATAGAGTGTGTTTATGTTATTTTCGTTAGCCCTTGATCTAATTTGCTACATTCTCTTGCTGGGATCCACATGCCTTCTCAATAGACAATTCACAAGCTTTCTTCATCAGTCCGTTTCAACTCGTGGAGAAGGTCACTTGGAAAATTGAAGTATTACTCACCCTCCATAACTCAACCCTTCGACGACCCATTATATATTTGTGCTCACTAAAATACACAGATAATGTAGTTGTTAGGTTAAGGAAACCCTAGCATTAATATAAATGGCTAAGTGACCTGTGTGCTAACGGTTAGTTCAACATGGAGATGGATATATCATGAAATCGGTGTGAAAACCATATTAACTATCATAACAAGAGATGAGAGAGAAATATGATTTCACTTTAGTTTTCAGAGATCAGTTTTCAGAGATAATATAAGATAAGATAATTATATTTATGTCCAACTAATGTCCACAAAGTAGGTTAAAGGGACTATTGAGTACAATGATGTCCATACAAAGCGGGATAACTAAACGGTCTCCTATAAAATATATAATGTATGAAGTAAAGTAAATCAACATCTGGCCCTCGCGGAAAAGATCCAGGAGCTAATAGGTCTGTGGCTTACACCCACCTCTCTTAAGATCTGAGGTTGAATGAAGAACAATGAAGAAACTCAACAAAGTCGGTTGACCCGATGAAGATCTAGTGGAAAGTGCAGACGTTGCATTAAATCATTACCTGGGAGAGTTCGTTTACTATTGCGTGAAACATGGATGGACATGGCAGAGATGGTAGCGACATCAGTTGATGGATAATATCCACCTCTTCTGACTTCAATCAATAACTATAAGATTACCTAAATTGAGTTTATGACTACAAGATCTCAGAGTTTGCGCAAAGGGAAGTTGTACATATGCAATACTTCAAATGAGATGGTGGTTTTGTGTAATTCTTGGCGGATCTGACAAGAGCTGATGCTATGTCACTAGGAATTTGAGGCGTTGAGAAAATCTAGACTACTCTGAAGGTTTCTTTTCTTTTTTCTTTTTTGAAGGTGGTTGGTGCCTTGATACAAGGGTGTTTACATACTAAAAACCTTAGATAGCTATTGGGCCATTTAGTATGGTTCTCGACTCCTATATATGGTGTTTCTTCTAGCTGGTAATGGATGGTTGTACATATGCGTTTGAGATTGGAGCTCTATAAATTACCACATGGCAGACATCTCATCTTCATTGTTGAGATATTAATCTCACTGTCTACTAGGTGTCATAGACAGTTCAATTTTACTTCATTTCTTCTCTAATATTTTATTATTGATGTTTACAATTTAATCTATTTAGCTATTTTGAATACTAAGAAGACCAATCTCTACTACACTTTTTGTTTTCATTCATACAAGGGTTACGTTTAAAAGGTTTTTTTAAAGTTAGTTTAAAATGCTTTATTTAAAAATCTTGAAGCGACTTCATTTGAAAGACGAGAATTTTGTCAAAAAATGAGTTGATTTTTTTCAAGTTTTCTTAAAAAAAAAACAAGCAACAAATTGTTAAAAAAAAAGGGTTGCCTTATTTAAAAAAAAATTGGTAAAAAAAATAAATGGATTTGAGATAAAGTTTGTAAGGGTGCTGCATCTTTTTTGAGAGATTTTTTTAAAATCTGAAAAGGAAATTATTTTTAAAAAGACTGCACACATCTACATTCTTTGAAATGGCTTCCTCTAGCTCCTTGCAACAAACACCAACGCTACTTGGCAAAAATTATGAGTTTTTGTCTTTAAGAATGAAGACATCTCTGCAGGCCCAATAATGTTAGGACACCTTGCTGAACGGTTATGTAGAGTCGACCCAAGAACAACTAGCAACCATGAATAATAATCAGAGGAATGCCACTGCAGAAATCACAAAGAAACAGCACAGAGCCAAATGTTGGATACAAAACTTAGTCGATGATTCTATCTTTGAAAAAATAAACGGCACATCAACAACAAAAGAAGCTTGGGATATTTTGAAAGCTACATATCAAGGTAATGATATAGTGAATATAGTTAAATTGCAGACATTGCGAGCACGATTTGAAACCTTGAAGATGACTGACACAGAAAAATGTGGATTAGTTCATGAATAGACTCGCGGGAATAGTCAATCAGATAAAACTCATTTATGAAACCATTACAGATCAAAAGATTGTTGAAAAAGCCCTTTGAAGCCTACCCATGAAATATGACATGATTGTAATAGCCATTTTGGAATTCAAAAATTTTACAACTTTCTCAGAAGAACAATTGACTTGATCACTTCTAGTGCACAAAAAAAGACTCAACTTGGAAGAAGAATCCGTCGAACAGGCTTTCAAAGCACAAATATCTTTTGGGAGAGGGAAAGGAAGGGGATATAGAGGCAGGAAAAAGTGAGGCAGAGGCTCAGGCATAGGCATATCAGAACATCATCATGCAACAGAGCAGTGGATACCTCCACAAAACCAAACACATAGAAGCATAGCATGGAGATAATTTAATGTCCAAGGTTATTACTACACGAAATTTAGGCATTATGAACATGAGCGCAGAAAGAAATTGTTAGATCAACAAAGAGGCAATGTCCATCTCTCCAACAATGAAGGAGAATCCTCTGAAAGAATGTTTCTTTCTTGCCATATTTCTAAAGACACTCACAAAAAGGACCTTTGGTTGCTAGACAGTGGTTGTAGCAATCATATGACAGGTAACAAAAATCCGCTTTCTTATCTTGATGATTCCATAACATCAGAAACTACTCTTAGAGATCATTCTTGTATTAAATCTAAAGGAAAAGGCAATGCCCCTATTCTGACTAAATAAAATAAACATAAATACATACTTGATGTTTATTATGTTCCACATCTAAACCATAACCTCATTAGTGTACGACAATTGATGGAACATGGTTATGATATAATATTCCAAGGGAACACATGTTATATCTACGACAAATCTTCTAATAGAATATTGATAGCAAAGGTTGAAAAAACCAAGAATAGGATTTTTCCATTGACTTTTAGAAGTCGAAATATGTCACATTCTTTTGCCCACAACGTGTCAAGAAAATATGAGCCTCAGCTATGGCATTCTAAGTATGGCCATATGTCATTCAAGAGTCTAAGTCATCTTTAGAAAAATTCAATCATCATTGGATTGCCTGATATGAATGAAAATATTGTAATTGTGAAATTTGTGTTCCATCCAAGCATAAAAGATATAAATCTGTCACATATTCCTCTAGAGAAAAAGATCCTTTAGAGCTAGTCCATACAGATATATGTGGCCCAATGAAGACATAGTCCATTGGTGGTAGTCTTTATTTTCTCACATCCATTGATTATTATAGTAGGAATATATCGGTGTATTTTCTCAAAACTAAATCATATAATTTCTCAAGATTTAAATAATTCAAAGAACAAGAAGAAAAGAAGAGTGAAAAGCCTTTAAAAGTTCTCATGTCAGACAAAGGAGGAGAGTACATCTCCAATGAATTCAAAGATTTTTTTCAACAACAAGGAATCATCATGCTGAACACAAGACGATATACTCCACAATAGAATGGAGTAGCAGAAAGGAAAAATCAGTCATTCATATCCTTACCATTATGGTTATAGGCAAAAACTTTAAGTCATGATATTGTCATAAGCATACCTATTGTGTTTGAAAAGTTTGGATCAAAGCAAAGGATTCAATTATGATAAGGTGCACTAGATTCCCTAAAGGTTGTGTAGGGTCGTACATGGCTGAGTAAGGATTTGTGGGAGGTGGGCCGAACAACTAAACGATTTGGCTAGAAGGGTTTGAAACTTGACCAGATTATTGTTGAAAGGAGCATGCACATTTTGTAAAGGGTATTAAAATAAAAGCCAAAAGATAAAGCTTGTGATCTTCAAAATAAAATAGAGTATGTAAGAGGAGATAAATTAGAGAAACAAATTGAGACAAAAGAAAAAAGAAAGGTCCATAGGTCCTAGAGGTTAAACTTGGCTCTAATACCAGATGTAGGGACCAACAACTTTATAATATATATATATATATATATATATTATATAATTATATAATATATATATAATATATATATATATATATATATATATAATATATATATATATTTTTTTTAAAACAATGCGGGTAAATTAGGAATACAACTAGAAGCAAATAAAATTTGGGAACTCAGAAATATTAAGAATTTACATCAAACATCCATGAAATACAATACATTACACATATCATCTATTCTACATTCTATTAACTACAGGTACAACGAAATCATATAATCAAATATCATAAATACCATATGTACTCCACCCAGAGACGATATTCGGTCTTGGCCTTGCTACTACTCGCACTCACTTTTTGTTGTCTACCTTCAAGTGTGAATGTTTATGTGCTTCAACAAAATTTGGTGACCCATAGGTTCACTTCCCATCCCACTCTTTGAGTATTCTCCTTCCCGATAGACCCTCGAGCTACAATGGGGTTGCAATGAGGCTGTACAATAGAAGAAGTGTGCTAGCTGATAGAGGTGAGCATTCCTTTGCTCAAGAATACCCTCTCTAAAATCCTCTATCTCATCAATCTCACCTATAGCTTGTAGTCACTCACAATGACATAATGTCATACATCCAATGATAGGGTAAGAAAAAGTCCCTTCCCCCATGACTTGCCTCTCCCTTTATAGGAGGTTTCCTAATTCACACTTGACACTTCATGCATAACTAGTTAATTTTATTAGTCCAAGAGTTTGATTATTTACCCCACCCATGTTCACCCTCTCTTGATCCCCCTTTTCTACTCAATTTGTGTTCATTACTAAAGTCAATTGAAAAGTCTCAAATTTGGTCTCCTAAATTCCTCTGAATTTAACTCAATTTGCCTCTTAGATGGATATTCTTACGTTAGCTCTTTCCACTTTGAGTAAGAGAGAGAAATATTGAGAGAATTCTTATTCTAGTTACTTTCTAATTAAATGTATGAGGGATATTTGTAATTCTTTCAATGCTTAATATGGATTTGTTATGTAATATTTAGAAAATATTATTAATAAATAAATAATTAAATATAAAATATTTAAATGCCAACTACATATATATTAAAATATTTCAATATCAACTACCTATATATTATACCATCCTAGATCATCTTTACTCCGAACCTACCAAGGGATGAGAGGACTCAAATCTTCTCACTTTAAAAAATGGTTGTATCTCAAGAGATTTAAGCTAGTTAGAAATCAAGTAAGTTTCCACTTTATAAAATAATAATAATATTAACCATGGTATTATATAAAAACATAACGAAGAATTGCGCAGCAACAAGGAATTAAAAGAAAATAAAAATTTAGAAAAAAGAACTCACACATTGATCTTCCTCACATTTCCCTTACCCAATAATAATTACATTAACAATATTATTATATATAAAGTTAAAGAGCAATTGTAGTGTAACAAAAAAAATTAGAGGGTATAAGAAATTTGAGAAAAAAACACCCCCGCACATGGATCCTACTAAAATATTCCTTGCTCCAATCTGATCTTTAGATTTGCGCTCATGAAACCAAAAGACCTTTCTCAAAACAAACATGAAAGAAGAGATAATATTGCAGCTACTAACTCCGTTTTCCAAACTGTCATCTAATTTTGTAAGTACTTGACTATCTAATTTTGTGAGTACTTGACTCTCTTTATAATCTTGTTTTCTCTTTGTATTCTGGTTTTCACGAGAGCAAAACATAGACCTTTCATTTAAAAAAAGTTAAAGATTCAATATCTTCTAGATTTAACAAGTGCTGCATGCAGCCGGTAGTCCCTGCCGTAAGCAAATGGTCTCCCTCAAGCACAAATGAATGAAGCCCTTTTTTGATTTGTGCACCATTTCTCGTGCTTTCGACAAAGAAGCTAGTTGACATCAGTTTATGTGGGTGCTGCACAGGACGATTTCAATTAAATTTCTGCAACTACTAACTAGTGATTTAGTGAACTTCGTTGACTTTATTTCTATTTGATTTTAATGTTTTTCCCTAACTCTACTTGATTATGGGATTTAATTTCTATTTGATTTTTAACTTGATTATGGGATTCAATTTCTATTTGATTTTTAACGTTTTTCCCTAACTCTATTTGATTATTTGATTATGGGATTCATTGTATGAGTGTGATATCCTCGAATTATGTGAATAAATATTTAATTTACTGTATGTTATTTTAATTATAAAATTATTTCTTGAAATTAATTATGCAGAAGTGAGAAGTGATTTAGCAGTTCCTTGTAAACACTGTTTTTATTTATTAAGTGGTGTTTTTACTTATTAAGTGGTTAGGGAAAACAAGTTATTATTTACTCAAGCAAATAATCTTCATAAATTCCTTTTGCTTAATCATTCTAGGTAATGCGAAGGAAGGAAATTATTGAATAAAAATGCTCTAAACAAATTATGAACACTGGAACAACTACAACACGGCAAACGCCAACCTCAGAAGTCTCGGATAGGCATTTCTGCAAGGTCAGAAACGAACAATATTATAATACTCAGAACGAACAATATTATAATACTCAGAATGAACAATTGCGATATAAAACGGAAAACACTAAATAATCTTCATAAATTCCTTTTTCTTAATCATTCTCGGTAATGCGAAGGAACAAAAAAAGGGAACTTATTGAATAAAAATGCTCTAAACAAACTCTGAATACCAGAACAACTACAACACGGCAAACACCAATCTCAGAAGTCTCAGATAAGGATTTTGCAAGGTCGGAAACGAACAATATTACAATACTCAGAATGAAGAGAGCGTTACAGTAGTTGCGATATAAAGCGAAAAACACTGTATTTTCATTTAGAAATCCCCGATGGGGTTATCAAAAAAATAATTACGAATTGAGCAAGTGTTCCTCTAACTCTTCATCCCAGAGTCTTCTTCGCCTGCAAAAACCTCCACCCTAACTGGGAGGAGTCCACAATTAGAAGTTCGCATTTTAAAAACAATATATATGTATAAGCCGGGAGTTTGCATCTAACAATGGAAATTAACTTTCATAATACCTGTATAAATGAAAGTTCCCAACGTTGTTGAACTGTTGAAGCATATAAACATGTTTGACCATCAGAAGAACCATAATACAACAACAAGGTCTATCATGGTATGGAAAGGTAGCCTCGACACCCAACGACACCAACCACAAGCGAAAGACTAAAGACGACTGTACAGGGAAACCCTCTTACAGAAACAATGAGCAAATAAGTTAGGAATGAGTACACAGAGTTGAAAGGCTCCTCGCAGGGTTCTCTGCTTGTGATATAAGCTTTGACAGGTTTCCATATGCTGACAGGTGGTCAACATGAAAATATCTCTATGAACAAATGTCTAAATTAGGTGCTGGTCTCCAGAAAGAACTTAGGATAAGATGATATTGCAAACTTTGCCTGCACAGCCTACCACAACGTACTTTGGATAAGATGAGATTGCCTCAATATTTTTGAATCGGGCAACGTGAAGGCTGCAATAAGACCTCAATCGTTTGCCGAACCAAAAACTTTGGGTAAAATTTTGTTGAATAAAATTGGGAGCATCAAACTTAGGTTTTGGGTAAAATTTTGTTGAATAAAATTGGGAGCATCAAACTTAGGTTAAAATGTGAAAACACCGTAAAAAAAACCGATCAAGTATCAAGTAATAGTAAGTCAACGATCGATCAATTGCATTCGAGCCCATACCTTTCCACAAAGAAAAACCAAGTTCACCACAATCCACCAATTTTATTTAAAAAAATAAAATAGAAGTAGTTTCCAAAAAGCTTTTTGCATTAAATTTGATGACAGTTAATTACATCAAAAGCATAGTCATGTATTCTAGCACTCCTGTTCACTCATTTGTCGTACCACTACTAAATTACACATCTCTCTTTAGCATCTCTAATAACCATGAGAACTGCAAACAAGACACTGAGTCTCTAAAATTTGGGCTCCTGCAGAATCTCTTACATTGGAACATCTGTAAACCCGTTTCTTGGAATTTGGAATTACGATGGAAGACTCCAAGGGAAGTCCAAGTCTCTCAGGATGTTTAGATTAAATGACCAAAACTACAACCGCTGATGTAAAAACTGTTTGGCCACGATACTTACACGTTTGGATTGTTGTTTTCAATGAAGGAAATGGCCGTCTCTTGACCATTGAATTGATGAGGCTGCAGCCCCGTAGTCATTGGCTGATTAGAACCAGCTTCTTTGTCATCCACCTTATTTTGACTTTTAGGGAGAATTACCTGAGAATTGGAAACCACTTCTGAGCAATTTTTATGCTATGAGATCTTGTTATCCTTCAATTTTCCCCACAGAATAGAGTAGAGCCCTGTTGCGATCATAACGCCTCCCAACACACTGTATTCAGGTAATAAGTAGAGTGAGCTCCCTGAACCATCGTATTTTCCAACACTATTAACCACAATTTCAATTTGAGGAGTCGAAATAGGATTCGAAAACGAACCTGCCCAAAAATATTCTTTCAGAGAGAATGATAGAGCCCATAATTGCTACAATTATCATCATCACCGGACTGAAAGCTGTGGCAAATATAGGTCCTTTTACGCGCATGCACAACCCTTGTACGTAATAAGCAATTGCTGACGCCACCACTCCCTGCATCCAAAAATTGTAATTGCTGTGCTCTGTAAATTACCTTCATATCTCGCTCTCAAATTTTTGAATTGAAACCAGAAGAAAAGAGGAATACTTACAGAGTAGACTGCCTTGAAGGTTCAATGGGAAATCTCTTCTCTCCCTTGTCTCCCCTAGTTCAGGTAAGAGCCACACATAAATGCATCTTGTGAAGATGTCAGGCACTACCAGAAGACATGAAACACGCGATCCCATTCTGACCTTCTGACCTCGATCTGTGAAATTGACTTGCTCCATATGCACTGCTAAATTAGGAGACATGGTAGAATCCAACCCGTTCTCAATCGATAGGTACTCCAATCTAGGTGGTAACCAAACATCCTCGGTCTCTAGCGAAGAATCGCACTAAAGTCATGTCACAACTTCGATCTGTAGATTTCTTCATAGAATCTAAACCCATACATGATCCCTTTGCTCTTATGGGGCTTCGAATTATTAGTTAAACCTATTCTTGGCACATTTATTTGATTGGAAATTTATTTTAATTTTGAGGCCAGAGAAAATAAAAAATTAATTGGTCATTAAAAAATATGAAAATATATAATTTTGTCCCATATCAAAAACTTCATGTAATAAGCCTTTTTAGCTGATATGTTGATAATTTCTCAAACATGGGGAAACTCCCGTAAACAATGTGTAAAATATTGAAACTCAGAATTTGAGCCAAAATTCATTTGTTATTATTAAAAGGAGCTCTACTGATAATTTCAGCGCATCACAGCTTAATAGAGAGAGGCAATAGATACGAGTGGCCCCTGAATAATTCAATGAGATGAAAAAAAAAACAAAGACTTTACTTGAGTCGTTTTACCACAAGTGACACAAATGGGTGACTTTCTCCATTAGTGCATTGCTGCGAACAAGCATCTGGTTGACTTCTTGTTGACGAATTCGCCTCAAGGTCAACGACTTTTATCTCTTCAGCGTGTGAAATGGTAACATGCCTCCCCTGTGATTGGTTTCCCTTACGACGCTTGACTCACTGTTGAATACGGGAACTCGGCTCAACGATCAGCAATGGATTCCAGTAGGCTCTGACTCTAGTGATGACTAGTGTTCTCCTCTTTTGCACAAAGACAACGATGACATCTCACCTTCTTTCGTCTTGATGTGATGATACCCATTTTGTGCCACAGGAACTGTCGAGACTATCTTACTGGCCGTAATTACTATGTAGGGGGTAGATTAATCAACCAACCAATGTGTGGCCCTCCTTAAACGATCAGAATGTTGCATACAAGAGGGGTCGTCATTTATACTTCCCTTTTCGATGTCTGGTAGTTTATGTCACCTTGCAGATTGGATATATCCTTCTTGTTGGCGAGCTCCATGAATCATAAAGAACCCTAAAAATCCTCGCTTGAAAACTTGAGTGAGCTCTCAAAATATCAGATTAGAAAAGACCAAATTCCATGACTTCCACTTGATTCTCCTTTTTCTTTTATAGCTAGGTTTCTCTAAAGAAACCGTGGGAAATTACATGACGCCAAAAACAAAAATCGTGGGCTAATACCTCTTACTTATTTATTTATTACTATAATATTATTATTATTTTTTGGTCCAACAAGGCCAATTGGTTGCAGATATTATAGTTCCCCTTGCTCAAGATTGCTTGCCATCAACAAATTTTAATGTTGGATGTTGCAATATGTGTTCTCCTTTTTAGCTGGCATCTTCGTCTGGAAAATATCTCCATCGTATTAGATATTCATGGATGGTCGAAGTCTCTTTTCTGGAACCTCCAATACTTCCTTTGGAACTAGTTGAAGATGTCCCTACTCATTTAATGGGGGTAAATCATGTGATGATTTAATGTTCTCCCTTACCGCTTTCTTCAAATAAGAAACCTGAAATATATTATCAATTATGCTTTCTACTGGAAGCTCCAATTCATATGCCACTTCTCTTATTTTTCGAATAACTCAATAGGGCTCGTAAAACCATGGATTTAACTATTTTCCTCCTTTCTACTTCAAGGTGGACTTTCTATATGGTTGTAGCCAGATGTAAACTATATCTCCCACTTCGAAACTTCGTTCTAGCCTTTGTCGATTCACATATAACTTATGTCGATTCTGAGATGTCTGTATGTTTTCCTTGAGTTCCCTGAGAATATCCTGACATCCCTATATCCAATCCTTCACTTATAACATGGCCAAAGACAAAGCCATGTTTTTTTCTTTAAATGATTATAACACCAAAAATATATATGTTGGTGATGATAGATCTCTTAGTGTTGTAGGAATTGGAACTGTTCATCTAGACAATGGTAAATTTAATGATGTATTATGTGTCCCAACCTTATCCTAAAACCTTCTATCTGTATATCAGATAACACATTCAGGTGAAGGTAAAACCGTTGAATTTTCACCTCATGATGTTGTAATTAAGGACCTAAGAGATCCTAAACAGATTTTAGCTATTGGCATTGCTCATGATTCTACAAGGTTGTATAAGTTTAACAACTTTTGGGTCATCAACTCTTCCCTCGATATTTGTTGCTCATAATGATGAAGTGAGCAAACTTTGGCATGAGTGATTTGGTCACTTAAACTATCGCTCCCTTCAAAATCTATGTAAAGTAAATATGGTGATAGGTCTTCCTATGGTATCTTGCAGAGATGGTGCTTGTTGTGGATGTGTACTTGGAAAACATCATTGGAATAGTTTTGAAAAGCATGCTTCTTAGCATGCCTCAGCCCCTTTACAGCTTGTGCATAGTGATTTATGTGGTCCACTTCCAGCTGTTTCATTCTCTGGCTACAAGTATTTCTTAACTTTCATTGATGATTTCTCCAGACGCACTTGGGTATACTTCTTAAAATTCAAGAGTGAAGTATTTAGCATGTTCTTGGCCTTTAAGACCTTTGTTGAAAAACAATATAGACATCAAATTCTTAAGCTAAGCTCTGATAATGGCGGAGAATATGTTAACAAAAAATTCATCAACTTTTGCACTAAGAATGGAATTCAAATGCAACATACTATTCCATATACTCCACAACAAAATGGTGTAGCTGAAAGGAATAAATTCACCTTAAAGGAAATGGCTAATTGTATGCTTCAATCTAATGGAATTAGTCTTAATTATTGGGCAGAAGAAATTAACTGTGAAAATTACATAGTAAATCGCACTTCTACTAAGGTTTTAAAGAATATCACTCCAGAAGAAGCACGGAGCTCAATTAAACTAGATGTAAGTCACTTTCATATTTTTGGAAGTGAAGCATGGGCCCATATTCCAGATGAGAAACATAAAGCCCTAGAACCTAAGAGTCAAAAATGTATTTTTGTTGGATATTCTGAAAATGTCAAAGGATATAGACTTATTCCACTTAAGGCCAAGAATGTTATCATTAGAAGAGATGTAAAGTTTGTTGAAAATATATCGACGTACGAGCCTAGTTTGGTGGATGTGACATCTCTCTCTATCCCTTCTATTTCTAAAAATATTTCTTCTTCATATGATGATAGTGAGGATGACAATCCTCCCCCACCTTCTCAGGATCCTCCTTTAGCTCCTTAGCTTCCAAAATGGCTCCATGCTACTAGGGATGCAACAGGTGATCTTGTAGGTCATCCTACAGATCAGCGATGTGCACATTCTTAGTTTGATAGAGCATCTTCTTTACTAGCTCAATATTCAACAAATTATGATCTTAACACCTTTGCAGAAGCTTCAGGCCATCCAGATTGGGACGCGTCTATGAATGAAGAACATCGTTCATTATTGGTAAATGATACATGGGATCTTGTTCCTCTTCCAACGAGACGAAAACTTGTTAGATGCAAATGGGTTTATAGAACCAAGTATGAACCAGATGGAAAATTTGATAAACATAAAGCTTTTCTTATTGCTAAGGGTCTTTCACAATTTGAAGGAATTTACTATACTTAAACCTTCTCCGCTGTTTCCAAAATGAACTCTATCCACCTTGTTCTTTCCCTTGCTGCCTCTTTCAAATGGGAACTCCATCAGATGGATGTTAAATTTGCCTTCTTGCATGGGACTTGCATGAATATATCTATATGGAATAACCTACTGGCTTTATACAGACTCTAGCTTTGTATGTCGGCTTAAGAAATCCCTCTATGGTCTAAATCAAGCCCCTCGGGCTTGATATGCTAAAATGGATAGCTTTCTTTTAGATATTTGCTTTTCTAAGTGTCATTTTGATAATACTATCTACACCAAGAAAGTGGGTAAGTCTCTTATCATTCTTTTCCTTTATGTTGATGATCTTATCCTTATTGGTAGTAATCCAAACCTTATAAACCATGTGAAGTCTAGCCTTAAAAAGAAGTTTGAAATGACAGACTTAGGACACTTGCATTATTTTCTTGGTCTTCAAGTCTTGCAATCTAAGTAAGGTATTTCCCTTTCCCAGTCCAAGTATGCCTGTGATCTTCTATGCCACTTTCACATGGAAGACTATAAGCCAGCCCCCTCTCCCTTTAATTCTGGAGCCAAATTTCAGTCACTTGTACTTCCCCTAAAGTTGATGCTACCTTATAGCATCAGCTTATAGGAAAACTTTTGTATCTAACCCATGCGCATCCTGACCTTTACTTTGTTGTTGGCCTTATTGCTCGGTTTATGAAAAACCCACATGAAAGTCATTGGAAAGAAACTAAAAGAATACTTCATTATGTTCAAGGTATAGTTCAGTTTGGGATTCATTACAATGCAGAAACATCTCCTCTATTGGTTGGTTTCACTGATTTTGATTGGGTTGGTGACCCTAATGATCATAATTCTACTCCACGTGATGTCTTCACTCTTTGTTCTAGACCTATTACATGGGCTTGCAAGAGACAAAGTGCCATTTCTCTTTCTTCAACAGAGGGAGAGTATTGTGGCACAGTAGAAGCTAGTAAGGAAGCCCTGTGGCTTTGTCAGATTCTGTCAAAGTTTGGTTTTCAGTGGCAGAATCCAACTACACTTTGGTGTGATAATCAAAGTGTCATTCAACTATGCAAAGATCTAATCCAACATTAGCACAACAAACACATTAAAATACACATGCGCTTCATCAGAAATCTCATTCATGACCATGTTCTTGAAGTGCAATATTGTTCAACCAATGATCAAGTTGTAGAGACCTTTACAAAGGCTCTCATAGAGGCAAATTTTACTAAACTTCGATTTATGGTTGGAATTCAGGAAGTTGTCACTAAGGGGGGATATTCTCTAATGCCTACTTCCTTCTCCTATTGTGTCATATTTGTACATCCTTCAATCCTATACCAAGTTGTTCTTAAGGGGGAATGTTAGGATATTCCGACACATAGGAAATAGTTAAGTATAACTTGGCCTAGTGTAGAGTTAGGTAAAGTGTGTTTCTTTGCTATTTGCATTTGTAACTTACAATCCGACAATCACAATATGTTCTAGACATGAAGTGATCCGATGGTTCATTCTCTTCTCGGTATTACTGACACTTGATCTGACGGTTCATTCTGTCCTCGGTATTATCGACACTTGATCTGTGGCTTAACACCTGATTGGTCAATGATCGCTATTTAAAGAGCATGGAGGGTCATTTGTATGGTTCCTGTTCATCAAAGAAACTTATGTAAATTTTCTTTATTTTATTAATAAATTGCCTGAAGTGGTCACGTTCGCTCAGGCCATGGACTGTTTCCCTCTTTGAGGGTTTTAACTACGTCAAGAATACTGGTATATTGATCTATGATATGTTTGTTAGTGGTGTCTTTTGGTGTTCTATTTGAGGAAATTACCATGTAAATACCTACATTTGAAAATAAATTGAAAAATGCAAATAACGATTTCAACGCACACACCGATATTTACAATGAGCAAGAGACAAATATCTCTAATTTTGAAAATAAAATTTGAGGAACCGACCATTTACTGGCAGTTCAAAAATTTCACCATCCAAGTTTTCAGGCATGTAAGTGTTGTTTCCCCTTTCTTATGCAATCTTGAAGTGGCCGAACCATAGCAGATCAAACTTCCCATGTTTTCCTTCGTCTTCTCATCTAACATCCCACCTGAGAACTATATCTCCTTGTTGAAAAGGTTTGTCCTTAGCCTTCTTGTCATACATAGATTTCATCCTTTGTTGGTAGTTTGACATTTTGGTCCCCACCCGCTCTCTGTTCTCATGAAGCTCCACCAGCTAATTTATCCTTTTAGTCAAGGAATTAAGCTCTTCCTTGGATTCTTGTAGCAACTTAACTACTAGAATTGTTAATTGGATAGGGAAGACAACAATCTTGCCATATACTAGCTCAAAATGTGATTCCCCAGTGGATCATTTGGGTGTTACATGGCTAGCCCACAGATCAAACTTTAGTTGAGAGTCCCAGTTCCTTTGATTTTGAGTGGTGGTATTATTTAGAACTCTCACCACATTTTTATTAGAAGACTCAGCCAAGCCATTCCCTTGAGTGTAGTTTGTAGTGGAGTGTCCAATAATAATGTTGAATTTGTGGTAGAAGTTGGTGAACTTGGCATATTTGAAGACCTATGCATTATCATTGATGATTTTAAAATGACACCCAAACTGGGACAATATGTTCTCCTCCATGAATTTAATCACCATTGAATTAGTAGCATTCCTAGCTGCGATAGCCTCTACCCACTTGGTGAAATAGTCAGTGGTTGTTAAAATCCATTTGTGTTTTCCTCTAGAAGGTAGGTTGATTTCTCCAATAAAGTCCAATCCCCACTATCTAAAAGGCTACTCCACATGCACAGGAATCAGGGGGAGAGGAGAAAACTGTCTTTCAGTAATTAATTGGCATTTTTGGCATGATCTAACTTGAGAATAAACATCCCCAAACAACGTGGGCCAATAAAATCCTGCCTTAAGGATTTTGTGTGTTATTGCCTTCCAACTATAGTTTCCTCCACAGACCCCCCCATGAAAATCCTTAATCTCTCCATGGGTTTCTCCCTTAAAAAAAATAGCAATAATACCCCCACCAAGTCCTTCTAGTAGAGCAGTCCGTTGGATATAATGTATTTATGTGCCTGAAATCTTAGACTCCGATATTTGGATCCATCCAGTTCCAATGGGCATCTTAGAAATAAGAGGTAATGAAAACATTCTTATACCTAGTCTATCCCTCATATTTGGCATAGATATTCTTCTCAGCCATTTTATTCTACCATCTCCATCCTTTGGTATACCCCCCTCTGTGATCAAGCTTATCCCTACAGCTTGGCAGTTCGATTCAGATAAAATCTTGGTCAACCCCTCACCTTTGATGAGATTGGAAGGCTTTATTTCTAGCTCATATTCATGTATTTTAGCTATCCATATTCCCCTCTTTCTTATGTTGTCTCCCTACACCAGGATGTCCTTGATTGCAGGCATTGGAATGAACGAACGTTGTGATTCCTAATTGCAACACATACATGTGGAATGACTTCAGCACCTTGACCAATGTATAGGCATATATTATACTTTAGCTCAGCATCCCTTAGGACTTGGCTAAAAAAAGAAATGGGCTTCTCGTAAGCTTCTTTATTTTTCTATAACAGCACAGTAGCAATGGTATGTGGAGAGGTGAAAGAAAATATGTAGAATGGCACTGAATAATCAGAGCTGACTAGCGCTCGGGCCTCAGCCAAAGATTCTTTAATCCTAGTGAAAGAATCACGGGAGACGAAGCTCCACTTAAATTCATTATCCTTCTTGAGGATATATGTGATACCATTTACTATCTCAGCATATTTGGGTATGAATCGCCTTAAGAAATTTATCCTCCCCAAAAAGGCTTGTACTTCTTTCTTGTTTCTGGGCAAGGGAATAAGGTTGATGGATTTTACTCGTTCAGGATCAATATTTACTCCTCCATGCACTATTATGTGTCCAAGTATCTTCCCCTCACTCAGGGCGAACTAAGATTTCTTCAGATTCAGATAGAGGCCATACCTTCTACACTTCTCGAAAGTGAGCTTTAAATGGAGGATATACCCTTCATAAGTCTTAGAAAATATTGTGATTTCATCTAAGTAGACTAAGACAAATTTATCTTTATCACCCATGAAAGATATTTACATAGCTCTCTAGAATGTGGCTCGTGCATTTATCAACCTGAATGGCACGCGAGTGTACATGAAGGTTCCCTGCAGGGTGGTGAAAGAAGTATTTTTCTAGTCTGTAGGGTGGACTACTACTTGGTTATATCTAGACAATCTATCCATCATGGACATTGGGGCTGCATGCACTACCTTCTGCAATATATTATCCATCTTGAGCAAAGGGTAGTTATCTTTTAGAGACGCCCTATTTAAATTCTGGAAGTCCACACACATCCTTATCTCATCATTATTCTTTCAGACAGGGACCAAATTAGCCACCCACCCACTCAGAGTATCTTAAAGGGACTATGACCTTGGACTGAAATAACTTCCTTACCTCATCTTCAATGGAAGGGAGTAAGAGTGGGTCTATTTGTCTAAGTTTCTGTTTGCATAGCTTTATCCTACACTTCAGAGGAATCTTGTACTGAATAATATTTGTATCAAACGTTTTCAAATCATCATAAGACCAGGAAAATAAATCTTTGTAAGTTTTGAATATATCTAAATACCTCTTTCTATATTGCAAGGGGATTCGTTTGGAAAACCTGATCGTATGGGGTTTCTCATCAAATATGAGGTTGTAGTCTTTGAATTTCTCCTCCTTCTTTGGGGCCATTGGTTTGGATGTTATGTCGTGTTTATTGAAAATTATTTCTAGTGGAACAAGTCCAAGAAGGATGGCATTCCCTTTTAGTTGCAATTTTTTTTCCCAGCCACTATGTCTTTCCACAAAGTGGCTTCATGTTCTGCGTATTTTTCTTCTTGATTGATGGTGGAGTGGGAAAACTCCCCAACGAATTCTATGCATATTTTTACTTGCTCATCATCTCTGAATACCCACCATTGTTTGAGATTATCAAGTATTGAAGGCCCGTGTCTCACTTCTAATTCATATCTGAGGAGTGGACTTTGTGGGGGGCTGAAACTGCTTTTAGCTACCGCAAGAGAGTCAGCCCTTTTGTTTTCTTCCCTAGGCAGAAATTGGATGTTAAAGGCCAAGAATAAATTTTCCATTAAGTCCCACACTTCATTTCGGTACGTCCTCAGCCTGGGGTGTTTGGCTTGACATTGGTCTCAGATCTCCCTTACGACTAGCTCAGAGTCTCCATAGACCGATATGCATTCAATGTTCATATTTCTTGCCGTTTGTAACCCCAGGAGCAATGCTTTGTACTCCGCCATATTTTTGGTCACCTCAAATTAGATATTGAAAGGGAGGGGTATCATTCTACCGTTCAAATATACCAACAATATTCTAGTTCCATTCCCATCTTTTGAGTTTTCTCCATTGAAGTATAAATTCCATACTTTGTTTTCATTTTCTCGCAAATGCTCTGATTGCCTTCCCAAGTGTACTGATGTTTCCTCTAGGAAGGTATCATACTCTTCTATGAATAGACAGGAGATGTTGCTATCCTTCCCATGCACTCGAGATTTCATTGAGTTGTTAGGTGGGGTCATGTTTTCACCAACCAAGATTCTCTGTACAACCTCTTTTGATCACCTCCAAATGTGGGAATGGTGGCATAAGTTAGATCTAGCTTGATAGAGCCACCCACCTTGGAACCCCAAGATCTTGATAAGATAATTCCAAAGTGAGGAGGTATGTCATCCACCATTATATCCATTACCACACTTTTCATTGGGATCTGAGCTAGGTTTACCACCAAATCCTTTATCATGCCTAAGCACTTGACTCTCTTGGAGTCAAAGGAGTACAGGTCCTTGTATGGTTTGGTGATCTCTGAACTGAGTCTTTCCCTTATTGATAGTGGCATAAGGTTGTGTGAGGCCCTAGAATATAGCATGCAAGAAAGAAAAGGTCATGGATCACCAAAGTCACATGGAAAGGCGCAGTAGAAGCATCCAATTCTTCCACATGCAGCTCGAAAACAACCATGGGCCTCTCCCCTTGTAGGTTCAAACTATCATGGGATGGTGTAGAGGTGGTTAGATGCATGAATTGGGAGACTTGAGATTTTTAATGAGGTTGATTTAAAAGCTCAGCTAGAGGAATAAGAATGTATACCTTTTCTAGCTTGTTCTAGAGATTGAACGTATGTTGGGCCTTTTCGATATCTCCAGGCTCTATTCTTTCTCCCTTCCTGTTGGTAGTTATCAGGGAAATAGGTGCCTCATTTTCTGTGTGCCCCTTAGGACCATTTCTCTCCTTGTTTGTAGAGACTCTTATCTTGGGTGGGTCAGGATGTAGCTTACTCTTCCCTTTGCCTGGGGCTAGAGGAACCACTTGGGGAGTAGATTTCCATTCCTATTCTGATTCTATCGTCCTATTTTTTGAAGATATTATATTATAATTACATTGTGGTTGTTTTTTCATGAACTCTACAAATTGTTTTCAATAATAATCCACATCTTCATCCTCTATTGCTACTTCTCTCTGATTATTGGCCTCTTGGTGAGCTTTATTCTCATGTTCCTCTTCAGCAAAACCAACATATATATTTCCCTTCATCTCATGAGTATCTAACAATTGTTCATCAGGACTATCTTCCAATTTAAAGGGATGAGGGATTTGATCAAGCTACTCCTTTCTTTCCCTTAGAAGTAGTTGCAATGGAGGCCATCTATAGTACTGGTTATAGCCCCAATTATTGACTTGATCATTCTTCCTAGACAAGTTCTTATTCTCGATTTTGAGCTTCCCAACCTTTTGTGATAAAATCTTAATGAGTTTGTCTAGATCATCCCACTTCGAGTATGATGATCCTCCATCTCGACTAGAGGAGGATGCCTCTTCTTTTCCTCTTTTGGGTTCAGCAGGTTCTTACTTAACTCTCGACCTCCCTGCTGAGGCAAAATTTGTTTCCACTTCAAGAGCATCGATATAAAGTTGGTCTAGAGTGGTAGACTTCCTTTCTCTCAAGGTAAATCCAATATTGGAGTCAAAGGCTCCCAAGAAAACCACACAAGCTACAGCAGGGGGAGGCTTTATATCGACTTGTAGGTTATTGAATTGCTTATTGAATATTTTGATAAATTCTATAGTATCCTCCTTCGGCTTTTTCCTTATTGCATTAAACTTAGTGAGGAGGTACTCATGGTTCCTCTTTTCTCCCCATTTCTGGGTGAAATAGTTTTCAAGTTGCTCCCATGTAGTGATGGTGGCATTAGGTAGAGATTTGAACCATTTTCTAGCCTCTCCATTGAGGGATTGTAAAAACAGTTTCATAACCACATCTAGTTGTTCCAAGTTTATGTTCTCGAAAAAAGCACTGAAGGCTTCAATGTAATTTTGTGCCTTGTTATTATCTTCCCCATTGAACATAGGAAGATGATTCACGCAATCTTGGGACATTGCACTCAGAGGCTGAGGTAGATCAAGTGGTGCATACTTACTGAGCAAAAATCACGGAAGAGTCATTTGGATTAGTGCAGGGAGATTCAAATTTTCTTGAGGGACTAGGGTCAAGACCATAAGGGTTGTAAGGGAAGGAAGGTATGTGAAGGCCTTAGGAGTAAGTCCTAAATATTGAGCAGCAACAAGATGAGAACTGGAAGAGAGAAATTCAAAGGCTAGTGAGATTGTAGCAAAGTTAGAGGGAGTTTTCTCTTTCCAGACATTCTTGAAAATCAATTTTTCAGGGTCATATACAAATGGGGATTTCTACTGGGATGTATCTGAGTGAGTATGAGACCTTTTAAAAGCCACGATTGTGAATGATAATGAGGGAGGTGTGGAGTCGCGAAGGTGATGTGAATGCAATTAGAACAAACTTTAATCACCTATTAAATAGTGTTTTGTTTTTCGTATCCTAGAGGAAAAAATCCTTCAATAAGCTCCCCGACAGCGACGCCAAAAGGTGTTGTATCTCCCAAAGATAGCCTTGGATTGCTTACAAGGTTAGCACCTAGGAACATCTATATTGGTGTGTCTTGAATGATTTACAAGAACTGGAGACAACACTTATGTTCTATAGATACATATATACATAGGAAATTGATTGGTTCATTAATCAAAAGGAATGAAACATGTATTTATGGTACTTCTTCATAGGTTCAGATGTCACAAATAAGAATAGAAATAGAGGAGGCCAAGTGCTTCAAGATCTTACAGCTAAATAATATTTTTCAGAGTAGATGAGAGGACGAAGAGGAGGAGCAACTCATCACATAGAGCATAAGGCTTCAAGTGTTCTAAACTCAACACATAGAGCTTGAGGCTTTAAGGATTCCTATGCTTATTTGAGTTACAAGTAGAAATAATGAATGAAGGAGGAGTTGAAAGCTATGATTCATGTGTTTCATATTTAAAGATCTAATTTCAATAGCCCACACAAGCATATACATAAAAAAATGATGAGACAAATGAATATGTGAAACGATTACAGGCATTTTCAATAACATGTAGATACTAATGAATCTGTGGGGGAGCTTGAAACACATTTAGGAACTATACTTACATGAATTCATTGAAGAAGCATGAAGATAAAAATGAGTTTGACAAGGGGAACACGTACTATAATATTTTAAGAGGGAATCACCATTGTTTCCTTGATATTCTAAAAATATCGGTATTACAAAGAGATACAGCCACAAAACAACATGTAGTGTTTTCTTTATAATTTCCGAACCTTTTCTAAGTCTTTCTTTCCCTTATTTATCAGGGGAGGGGAGAAAGGAGCTACATTACAACAAAAATATCTATATCCAAGATTTAGTTGTCAGGTCAACTAATTGTATCAATCGTGAATATCTCTGTGGCCCAAAAAGATATTACGAAAATAAATGCCTCATTGAAAGGGAGGCTTGTTACAAGACATAAAAAATGAGCATCAATCAAAGAGGAGCATTAACTATCTTAGTGCCCATCTCGGTCATAGCCACTATTACAGATTGTAGGTGGCTTGTGGCATTGCCTTTCGTGCTGCTCGACTAGATCCCATCAATTTTGCTTTTACTACTTGGATACCTTCCTTTGTGGAGTAGGGGTCGGGTCAGCTAAAAGTTCTTGCCTTTGCAGTCCTTTTCCATGCATAGGGATGAGGCTCCATACTAAGCCATTAATCCTCCTGTGTCCCATGTACCTCTGCAGCGCTACAAAATGCTCCATTAAAATCTTCTAGCTCTCGGTCCATCTGCCCATTAAATCTTTGTACTCCAGAATCACGGGCTTGATGTAGTGGGTGAGATGCATCCCGAGCAATCAAAACAGTCTTGCAGGAATTGATTTTTGCTCTAAAACATGTGAACATGCATTTTTTATTTCCCCCTTAGTCCCCCACCTTATTATAGCCCCTCATGTGGCTTTCCTCATATGACCGGGGGATAGAACTGAGGGCTTATCTCTCAGGTGCTAAGGCCTTCAGACCTATGCATGGGAGCCTTTTCCTTTGTTATCGCAAATCCCACACATTGACATTTTACCCTTGATTTAACTTGCTTCACCTTTTTCCTTGGATCAGTCCGACATTCCGGATGTGAGATTTTTGTAGGCCCTACCATGATAATTTATCGCGTCTGGGGGAGGAGTCATGCATATCGCAATCGCTTGTAGGAGGGGAGGACCCTTAACCTTTCTCCTTTTAGCGGGATAACAGTGCAGATGCGATATTTTTATAGGCCCTTCCATGATAATTTATTGCATCTGAGGGAGGAGTCCCACATATCGCAATCACTTGCAGGAGGGGAGTACCCTTAACCTTTTTCTTTGGAGTAGGGTGACAGTTTAAATGTAAGATTGTTATAGGATCTACCATGATAATTTATCGCCTCTAGGGGAGAATTCTCGCATATCGCAATCGTACTGCACCATTGTCTTTAGCCTCTTCCCCTTAACAATTACAATCATCGATTTGCTGGGTGACGTCATCACTGCAACGTGTCACCCTGTGAGTGATGATAATTGGCACTTGGAAATGGCCCCTAGCCACCCTTGAAGGCACTAAAACTGAGTGACACATGTCCCCTGCCACGTTAGGATCTGTACTACTGCATCACTTGCCGTACTGCCACATGGAGGAGAGACAAGGAGGGCGGTACATATTGGTTTTGGTCTTGCTTTCCTTTGTTAAATCATTTAGCCCTCCCCTGGTGATGCAAAATTATATCGCAGATCGGCCACCGCAAAGGTCTATTAGGTTTGGAGATCAGCCGATATGACTATCTTGCAGGATGTGGGGTCGCTTGGATGCATGAACTCACCATGTGTAGGAGAGAGAATGGGGCGACCCGACTTTGTTTTTCTCGCATTTCCTGTGTTAAATTTTTCAACCCTCCCCCGACAATGCAACTCTTTGTCACAAATCGGTCCCCGCACAGTCTTTGGCATTTGTTGTGACCGTGGGCCTGTGTTGACAATCAATTTGCAGGATTTTACTCATACTTAGCCTTTATTTGATTCTATGAAATTCCCAAAGGGATTCTTCAATGGGCCCTACCTTCTGATCCAGGAGTCTTTTGACTTCCCTATACCATTGGAAATATCTTTCTGAGAACTAGGCATTGGAGGGGGGCTGATGAAGCTCTAAGATCTTTTGTGGCCTGGCACAGTGGCTCCAAACTTCACTGTTCTTGGGCAACCTTGACCAATTGAAACCCACAGTGCAGTGAGTGACAAAACTATCTCCAAATGTTATGTCTGGGAAAGACAGTGCCTCATATCCATAGAAGACTCTGAAAGGTGGCATTCGTATGGACGTGTGATAAATGGTGTTATAGAAATATTCTCCTAAATACAACCACTTGGTCCATGCTCTTTCTTCCCTTGTGACATAATCTCATAAGTAACCTTCCACCCATTTATTCACTAGTTTTGTCTGTCAATCTTTCCATGGGGAATAATTTGTACTAGGAGTGAGCTTTGTTCTTGCTAACCTAAATAACTCCTGCCAGAATTCTCCGATGGACTTGTTGTCATGGTCACTAACAATGGTTTTGGGAAAACCATGTAGATGAAATACTCCTTAGAAAAATATTTTTACTATACGAGAGGTAGAACTTTTGGAGGAAATCACAAAGAAGTGAGCATATTTGGTCAAACGATCTACCACCATGAAGATACAATCTTTGCTTTGGGATGAGGATAGCCCTATAATGAAATCCATGGAGACATTTTCCTATTTTTGTTTTAGAATGGGAATTGGTTGTAACAAACCTGTCGAGTGTTTATTGCTTTGACAGGTCCCACATTCCTTGACATATTTGATAATTTCCTTTTTGAGTCCATTCCATGTGAATCTTTCCCTAATGGCCTTGTGGGTCTTTAGGATTCTTGAATGCCCTACTAGAGGGGAGTCGTAGGCTACTTGTATGATCTTCATTTTCAGCTGTGACTCTGGTTCTAAATAGATTCGGTCCTTATAATATATAATGTCATTGATAACTCTATATCGAATGTTTGATGAATATCCATGAAGGATCTCACAAGCTGACTGGTTCTTCAAGTATTCCACCAAAATATGGGACTTTTAGTCCTCCATAATGTCTATGAGGGAGAAGGTAGTTGGTCTCCTTGATAAGGCATCTATAACTACATTATTTTTTCCTTTAACATATTCGATCTCAAAGTCATAGGCTTGGATCTTGCTAACCCACTTTTTGTGCCTTTCATTTAATCCTTTCTGCTCCAGGAAGTATTTGAGACTATTATGATCAATTTTGACTTTGAATTTGTTGCCTAGTAGATATGGCTAAAACTTGGGCAGTGCATGCATAATGTCTAGAATTTCTTTGTCATAAATGGAGTAAGAGAGCTCATACTCCTGATGCTTCATACTTTCAAAAGAAATCGGTTGATGATTCTGTGTTAAAGCAACCCCAATTCCTTCCCTATAAGCATCACACTCGAATACGAATGGTTGGGAGAAGTCAGACAAGGCTAGGTATGGGCATCAACTAATCACTTCCTTCATTTTCTCAAATGTTTCCAGTGATTTCTTTGTCCATACAAAGTCTTCCCTTTTAGTCAAGGTCAGTAAGAAGTGCTGCTAGCTGTGAATATCCCTTAACAAATCTTTTATAATAAGTACAAATACCTAAGAATCTTCTTAATTATGTTACATTTTTGGGAGTGGGCCAATTGAGAATGACTTCAATCTTTGCCTGGACCTTCACTTTGGTGCCTTGGTCTCCGATGATGTGGCCCAGATATAAAAATTTTATGATGCAAGACTCACATTTAGAGATTTTGGCATAAAATTGTTGTGCCTCTAGTATTCCCAAAACCTCGTCCAAATGTTGTAAATGCTTCTCCCATGTTCGACTATAAATCAGGATGTCATTGAAGAAGGCCAACACAATTTTGCGTAGATATTTCTTAAACACATGGTTCATACATGACTGGAATTTTTTTGGCGCGTTGGTCAAACCAAAAGGCAACACTATGAGTTCATAGTCCCCATAGTGGCATCTGAAAGTTGTTTTTGGAATGTCCTGATCTCGAACTCTGATCTGGTGATAACCTAAGCAGACGTCAATCTTTGAGAAGTACTTGGCTCCTTTTATTTCATCCATCGACTCATTGATCCTGGGGATAGGGTATTTATTTTTTATGGCCTTCTTGTTTAGTGCCTGATAATCTACGCACATCCTTAGGGATACATCCTTCTTCTTGACCAATACTACTGATGAGGCAAAAGGGATTGAGCTTGGTCGAATGTATTCTAATGCCAAAAACTCCTAGATTTCTCTCTATCTCATTCTTGTATGCTTTGGGATGTCGATAAGGGGTAGTGATGATATCTTGGACCCCTTCCTCTAGCTCAATGATGTGTTCAAATCCCTTGCCTGGTGGTTGTCCTAGTGGTATATCTCCAAAAACCTTCTAGTGCTTTTGCAATGATGCCATGATGTAAGGGGGTTACTCCTTATGTTTTTATGCTAGTCTCTTATCCATGATTCAACATTCCAAAACCCATACAATATCCTTATGTCAAAGATATGCCTCCATCCTATTGGATGTCACAATCTTGGGCAGGTATGTATGCACTACTCTTAACATCACCTTCTTACCATCTGGACTTGTAAATGCAAATTCCACGTCTTAATAGTTCATTGTATGAGTCCTAATTGAATATAGCCATTGAACCCCTAGCACTACATGGGAGTCTGGACAATCCACAAAAAAAAACTTCTAACTGTGTAGTTCCCCATTTTTAGACTCATATTAGGGACTATTTTAGTGCAAGGCATGAGATTGTGCTCCTTCTTTCGAAGAATCAAAATTGTAAATCCTCCAAATTCTTCAATTTCCAATCCTCTTCTAGCTACAAATTATGCATCAATGAAGTTGCGGGAGGCCCGCCATCATTCAGTGGTGTCACCTTATTTCCTTATATGGTTCCTCTGACCCGAAGAGTATGGTATCTTGGGACCCCTATAAGAGAAGCAATAATTTCTTCCTGGATCTCCTCTTGTATTGCCCCCATACCTTGCAATTCTCCCTGATCCAGGTCTAGATTATCTTCTTCATCTTCGCTTTCAGAAAATACTTCAATATAATGTGCCTTTCCCTTAATACATCGATGCCCTGATGCCCAAGGTTCCTGATGAGAGAATCATAGCCTTCTCCTCCTAAGATCTTTCTTGATTTCATCATCTAACTTTCCCTTCCATGATGGATCCTTATGCTTCTACTTGACTTCCTTTCACCTTTGAGAGATAGTTGGTTTGGGTAGGAATCTAGCCTTCAGTATTGCATCTTTCATATCACTTACTCGGATAATGGTGTCTTGCCAGGTCACAAGTTGGTAGGATTTGACACAACTATGTAGGGGTTTGGACGATGCTTCTATGAATAACAGGACCATCTAAGCCATTGAGAGGTCAATGACCATTACTATAAGCCTTTGGAATTCTTTGATATGTGATTCAATGCTTCCCTTCTGCTAGAGTTGGGTTAGTTCTCAGAAGTATAGCTCGGGATCCTTCCTATCAAACCTCTCTATCAATTTCTAATTGAATTTTATATAAGAGATTATATTTGCATGTGCTAGAGTGATCATCCCATGTTGCCATCATTCGTGTGATTCTCCATCAAGATGAAGTGTGGAATATTTAATGGCATCCCTTCCATGCATGGGATTGAGTTGGAAATATGTATCCATCTTCTGTACTCACGATCGTGCATAACACTTTATCAACCAATCAAAGTAAAGAAGGGTTACCTTTCCCATGACCTTTTTCAGATCCATGTTTGATTGAGGGCCCTCATATGCAGTTGTCTTCTTTTGCTTTTTTCTCCTCATGAAGTAATGTTCATTGATGGTTAAGGTCACTTTCACATTGCGAGTTAATGTATCATATTCCTTCATCCAAGTTGTAACTGTCTTTGCAATTGGTGAAAGAGATTCTTGCTCTCTGGAGGAATCATCTAAGAATGGAGGCATGGTTGGTGAGTTAAAAGGGCTGCTCCAAATGTTGGCATGTTCATGTGATGAACCATTGCTCTGACTGTTAACATGTTCATGTGATGGATTGTTCCCTCTTGAATGAGAGCCGCCTTCCCCATTATTTCTTTGCAAATTAGGTTGTACGATCTGCAATTTGAGAAGTTCCATAATTATGTCCTGAGTGCAAGAGATATTTTGTAATGCATCTTCCAATTTAGTAATTTCGTTCTTACCCATTGATACTTCTTCTCCTATCTCTCCCTCCCTAGTCTTTAGTGTTGATTTCTTTATTTTCCCCTTGACTTGTAGCCTTTCTCTTTCCAATTGATGGCAATCCCCCTTTGATTTTCTTTTCATGGCATCCCACAACTAACCAAGATTGTGGCTCTCATACTACTCTAATAAGCGTTTTTAGCTAATATGTTGAGAATTTCTCAAACATCGATAAACTCCCGTAAATAATGTGTAAGAATATTTAAACTCACAATTTGAGCCAAAAATCATTTTTTAATATTAAAATGAGCTCTAGTAATAATTTGGGCGCATTACAACTTAACAGATAGAATAAATAGATATGAGTGGCCCCTGAATAGTTTAATTGAGATAAAAAAAAAGAGCCTTTACTTGAGTCGTTTTACCACAAGTGACACAGATGGGTGACTTTCTCCATTAGTACGTTGTTGCGAACAAGAATCAGGCTGACTGCTTGTTGTTGACGCGCTCGCCTCAAGGTCCACGACCTCTCAGTTTCCAGCGTGTAAAATTGTAACACGCCTCCCCTGAGATTGGTTTCCCTTGCGACCCTCCACACACTGACTCGTTTCAATGATCGGCTATGGATTTCTGCAGGCTTTGACTCTAGCGATGGCTCGAACTATCCTATTTTGCACAGAGAAGGTAATGACAACTCACCCTATTTCTTCGTGATGTAATGGTACCCCTTCTGCGCCACAGGAATTGTTGAGACTGCGTTACTGACCGTAAATATTGTTTAGGGGGTGGATTAATCAACCAACTGATGCTCAACCCTCCTTCAACGATCAGAATGTTGCATACAAGAATGTTGCATACAAGCGTGGCCGCTATTTATGCTTCCCTTTCCAACTTCTGGCAGTCTACGTCACCTTGCAGGTTTGATCTATCCTTCATGTTGGCGCGCTTTGTGAATCATAGAGAACCCTGAAAATCCTCACTTGAAAACTCGCCTGAGCTCTGAAAATATCAATGAAGAAAAGACCAAATTCCATGACTTTCTCTTGATCCTCCTCCTCCTTTTATAGTTGGGCTGCTCGGAAGAAACTATGGGCAATTCCCTGGGGCCAAAAAAAGCAATGAGCCAATGCTGCTTATTTATATTATTATTATTTGGTCCAACGGCGTCAATTAGTTGGGGATATTACACTTCAGAAGAAGAAAAAAAAAAAAAAAATCATTCAATCTGTAACTTATGAAAGGTAAAATCGAAATCAAATACAACATTACCTGCCATGGAAGGGCTATTAAGGCGAACTTATCTTCAAATTCTATCCCTTTTGAAAAGGTTCATCAGGGTGACTAATTTATAATTCTTCATAACTCATTATGAGACCCTCCCTGTACTCTTTCTGATGTGAGATTTGCACCAGGCTACAACAATGGAGAAAGTTCGACATCTAATTTACGAACCTTCAATTCCATTGAAACGTCCAGTCCCATCATACATATTACGAAATAAAGAATTATTCCAAACTAGATGATTTTCATGCAATAGTTATTGATTCAGTGGGCCTGAGAAAATCATGTCTGTGTCATTGAATGCCTCAGAGAAACGAGAAATCCTCAATCAAAAAAATTGTACTTTTGTTTTCCACGATAAGCATGTGGTTATTGCTATAAAAATGATATTAGACATTATTGCAAACTCATACGGCAAAGAAGACATACTGCTCATGGAGCTTTATAACATATCTCGATGCACTAATCCTGACTCACAAGGCCCAGAGTTATCATGTATGTGTCATCGAATGCTTTATAAAAACCAGAGCTATCATCACTTAAAGATTTTGTACTTACCTATTCCATGATAAGCATATGGTCATTGCTATAAAAGGTATCTTGGACTTTTTCTGTTCCAACTTTCGCACACGCTATGACAGGTAATGGGCCACTCGGATTTGTCTACCTCTTCTTCTTCTTTGATTTACAGGGAGGCTTCCCTGTGAGTTTTTGAACCAAACAGGGAAAATTTTGCGGTTCAATTTTGATCACCTCGGGTTTATAAACATACGCAACACGCAACGTGGAAGTGTATTGTTTGGAGCCTCTGGAAGTCAATGGAGAAAAACCAACCATTACTAGGGAATGGGATGAGATTTACAACAAGATTGCAAAGATTTCAGTTGAGCTGACCAGGGAACCTCAACCAATAGGTCACTCCACTCATGGTTTCATATATTATATGATTTAAATCACCAACAAAAAAATGCAAATCATACCTCAAAAATATGAAGGAAACTAATTAAGAGAATAATTTTATGACAGGAAATGCAGATGTGAAAAGGTTAGAAGGAAAGAATAGTTAAAATTTGGAGAGTTTAGTATACCCACCAGTTCAATCTCCCCATAACTTCTTGCAGAGGAACAGCAACCATAGGAACAGGAACCCTTGCACAATAGTATTAACGCAGACAGCTTACGCACCAATATCAACACATGGAAGAATTAAAAGGGAGAAAACACTAATTAGTAACCCCATTTCATTGTAAACCCATTTTGTTAAATACCAAACCAAGGCATGCACATAGCCATCTGGTTTAGTGTGCCATGTGGTGTTCCCATTGTATACCACTACAAACATTCTGAAACAAACAAACATTAAATTCTTATTGATTAATGTCAGCATTACCTACACATTGAATACATGAATCAAATAGATAACTCCAATGAACACAGAATATGACCTCTCCGCCTCGAGAAAAGGCCAGGATCAAAATCTTATTGGTCCTCGAAATTATGATATCAATATGATACTTTGAACAATAGCATAAAGCTAAAACTTTGTGTTAATTGCAAGAAGAATTAATGCTAACTACTAGAAAACGATTATCAATAGTTGCAAGAATGAACTAAGAAATAATATCAACTAAATTAATTATATATATATATGTAAATTAAAATAATAAGATATGAGATAAAATAAAGAGAAATAATAATATAATATATTAATAACAATGGAGTAGAAAGTCTCAAGGGTAGTTGGTCTGTTGTTAAGTACTTCGCTAGTTGGGAGGTTATAGGGTAAAATCTCTGCGATGCCCCTGGGGTTAGGCTTAGCTTGTTTGGCCATCAGGCTTAGCTTGTTTGGCCATCAGGGTTAGGCTTAGCTTGTTTGGCCATCAGGCTTAGCTTGTTTGGCCATCACTGGTCGACGCCCTTGGGATTAGGCCTAGCTTGTTTGGCCGTCAAATAGATCGCTTCCAGTTGATCTGATTGCATTTTTCTCGCCGCCCAATGCCCATGAACCACCATTACAAAAAACAATGAATTAGTAAAAAAATAATAAAATAAATGAATTAAAGTAAATATTAAAGAAAAAATAATTATAACAAATAATTACATCATACTAATGATCATGTAAATATAAATAGAAAGAAATATATGAGATAGAAATTTAAATATAATATTATAAAAGATAAGGGAGAGGGAGATTATGACGAGGGAAAGTACTAAAGAAGAAAAAAAAAAAAAACATAATGAAAAAATATAGAAAGTAATAATATAAAAGACAATTAAAAAAAACAAAAGGTAAGAGGAATATAAAAAGACAAGGAATGAAAATAAAAAGAAAATAGACAACAAAGAAAATGGGCAAACAGAGAATATAGAAAAAAGTAATAGAGGGGCGAAAATAAAGAGAAAAGAAAAAGTGATACTACAAGTGATAAGAAAAGAAAGTGAAATTATTAGAGGGAAAAGTAGTAATCAACAAAAAAACAGGGAAAAAAATAAAGCAAAAAGATAATTATAGTCTAGGGAAAGAGAAAAAAACACCCAAAAAAATAAGAAATAAAAATAAAATAAACAAAAAGACAATGGAAAATCCTCAACTTTTATTTTTAAGCTTTATGTTGTGAGATCAAAGGAGCCTTATCTAACCCACCATCTTTATTTAGATTGTTAGGATGCTTTATTTAGATTGTTAAGATTAGTATATTAAGTGAATTAAATTTTTGTGTTATTAAGGATGAGAATTAATATGAAAATAATTAATTAGATGATATAATTATATTTTGGAAAAGAAAATCTGTGTTTTAGTTTAATTATTAGGTAAATGGTAGGTATTTAATCTTTACAAAATATTTTAAAATATTTTTAATAGCATACAAAAATTAAAGATTGAGATTTATCTCTAAAATACGTTATGTCGTTTTGTTTTTTTTTTGGACGTAAGTTATATCCTTTTGACTGTGGTCTTTATTCAGCCATGGTATCACGCCATGATTGGTATAAAGCCTATTTTACTCCTAAGAATCTTGTTAAACCTTGTTTCATGCTGTCTGATTATATCTATCTAGTCTATCTATCTATATATCTATATATATCTTGTTACGAAAGTGTATGTGGCGCATTGTGCCTCTTATGCAAAAGTGAATACTTGAACATTCATAATTTATAATGAAATTTTGAATACATAGAGAGAAGATTTAATGGACATGAAATCTTGGAAGCCAAATAGAGATATGTGCAT
>APFE031417022.1:0-12493 GCA_000404065.3 Pinus taeda | reverse complement strand
ATATGGAGCTTAAATGTTGATAAGTATCAATTTATAGTGAACATCAAAATAGTTGATTTATGATGTATCCCGGGTTGACAAAATTAAAACTAGAATTTGCACTAGATGTTGTAAAGAAAACACTATAAGCATAATTTCGAGAAGAATATGATGTACAGAATATCATTGAATATAAAAGTTAGTAAACAAAATATAATAAGTTGCTGGGCAATTCTGTAAAGTCTTTACAAACAAATTCACTGTTTTTGTAGCCCAGAGTCACCCTACTCAAGTAAGGTATGAAATCTTCTTCATGAGGAGAAGGACACTAAAAATTCTGAATAAATTGATGTACTTTCCGTGAGCAAGACACCGAATTAAATAATACAAATACTCTTTCCAGTTAAAAAAAAAATAACAGTGGCAATGTGGGCTTCTATAGACTTTTGTAACAACCTTGCACAATTTTAATTGAACAGGCCTTTCTCAAGGATGAAATGCAACTTTACAAGGAGTAAGCAGATGGTAAAACCATAGCATGCCCTTATGACCTATGGCATCAAATTTACAAAGGAAGAGAATTAATCCTAATGAATTATTATTGAGGTTTCCAAAAGATTTACAGATTTGCAAAAATGAAAAATCACAAGAAATGAAATTGATTAACACACTATTAAAATGTAGAACTAAGTAAGCCGTGAATTCAAGAAAAATGATACGTGGAATATAAAACTACAAAAGTGATAAAAGATGTTATAAAACACATCGAGTTCAACTAAAACATTTATATTATCCTGAAAAAAGGAACATCCAATTTCATGCCTCAATATTGGGCCCTTTCTTTGAGGCTTCACTAGATGATTTCTAAGTTTAAAATTTCCATTAGATAAAAAAACATTACAAGGATTTGTAAAAACTATGGATAGTGGCAACAATTGATATACGAATAGCAACCAATCCAATATGTTTCGAAAGGTTTTATAAACTATGCTTCAAATCCTTGGTAGTTCCAAACTCCAAAGAAACCCTTACCTAGTTGACCATATTTAGAATTTAACTAATAAGTGAAATATAAATCCAGATCATCACAGGGGTCATGAATAAAAATTAAGATTCTACATTTGGCTTCTAAAGCTCGACTTATACTCCTATACCTCGTTGTCCTAAGAATGCATTCAAAACATGGCAGATTTGTGAGAATGAGTACGAGTAACTCTCCTCATTTTGAGGAAACAAAAATACTATGGAATGCTTCCAGCTTTTCTAGGAGCTGAAAAATGTAGAAGAGTGGCAAGCTAAAACATTTATATTATCATGAAAAAAAGGAACATCCAATTTCATGCCTCAATATTGGCCCTTTCTTTGAGGCTTCACTAGATGATTTCTAAGTTTAAAATTTCCACTAGATGATTTCTAAGTTTAAAATTTCCATTAGATAAAAAAACATTACAAGGATTTGTAAAAACTATGGATAGTGGCAACAACTGATATACAAATAGCAACAAATCCAATATGTTTCGAAAGGTTTTATAAACTATGCTTCAAATCCTTGGTAGTTCCAAACTCCAAAGAAACCCTTACCTAGTTGACCATATTTAGAATTCAACTAATAAGTGAAATATAAATCCAGATCATCACAGAGGTCATGAATAAAAATTAAGATTCTACATTTGGCTTCTAAAGCTCGACTTATACTCCTATACCTCGTTGTCCTAAGAATGCATTCAAAACATGGCAGATTTGTGAGAATGAGTACGAGTAACTCTGCTCATTTTGAGGAAACAAAAATACTATGGAATGCTTCCAGCTTTTCCAGGAGCTGAAAAATGTAGAAGAGTTGCAAGCTAGTAACCGTGAACAACTTGAATGCTTTATAAGTGGTTCTCTTGAAAACTGAGCTGGAATTGTCATTTGAGAGATTAGGCATGAAGTCTAATGCAGAATTCATTTGACATCTTGCACAATCAAATCTATGTACCTACTTGCAAAATGGCATCAAGGTCCTTAGCTCATTTACTAGGTAGTTGTTGAAGTTCCCACGCAGGAGTAGCTATAGACAAATCATGTAGCCTGCATTTTCTAATTCACGAAGAGTTGAGCAACCCTTCTATTGTTGTTGGTTTTCCAACATTTAGTTTGAAGGGTAAAGTTTTGTTTCTGTGTCATGTTATTGTTATCTTTCTTGCACCATATTTTTGGTCTGACACATAGTAGCATTGAGATATTAAAGCATAGTCATAGCTAATTACATAGAAGAAACAAAAAATACAAAGAGTAAGTGACAATTTCCTTTTATCACATACTCCATATTTGTGAATCATATTGCCCACAAGCTGGTTATGGATCATCAAACTATGTATAATAATATTAATCTTTATAATAATGTATTTTTCAGATGGTGTATTTGTTTAATGAAATATATACTGTAATGTTCAAAACGTTCAGTAAAAAGTACTAGGCAATTCAGATTTGAGCTTCAACTGTTACAATAGTCTCAACATTTCCTTGACTAAGTTTGAGAGATGTGAGTTAGAAGGTTGCATCATTGTTGTCATGCTACCTCTATGCAACTCGTGAAAATAGTTATTTTATTTTATGCTATGGAAAAATAATGCACTTCAAGATACAAAATATAAAGCAACATTTTTACCTCCTCCAGACTCACTATTCCAAATAATTATTAGGTTCAGTCCCGATATGACATATTCTATTAATTTATGTGTTTTCCATAAGCAAGACTAGTCTGCGGGATCTAGAATCCTAGGCATGAAAGAATTTCTTACTTTACAGTGCTAACTTTGGGACTTCTGGCCTCAATCTATGAAGCGGTGTGGAGGACATCCTGAATGATAAATGCTGAACTAAAACCTGTTGCATCAATTTAATATAAAAAAATGGAAATCAATCTCAGAGTGTAGTCCAAAAATATATAAACCCATTTCAATTCAGGAAAAACAAAAGTCACCCTTTCCAATAAAGAGGCAAATTTCGATGGAATCCACAAAACCAATTTCAGCGCACAACAATAAAATTACCTCTAATATTATTTAATACAACATTCAATAATTGTCTTGGGAACTGGACCTTTTGAGCCCTTTTTTCTACGTCCTCTACTCACAATCGACTTTGCCTCATATCCTGACACCATGAACATGTCCTCATGTGCTTCCAAACCACCAAAAATAAAACCCATGTACACACACAAACCACAACTCTAACCTCCACTACCCTGAGGACATAGCTCAATCTTACCATAATAACACATAGACTCTTTTGATCCGCTCTTCCCTTGACCTCCAAAGCACCCAAAAACTGATAGTGGGCTACAACCATGGAAATAACCCAAAACAAATAAAACCTCACAAAGTCCCTAAAAGTGCAAAAATGAAGGATCACAGGAAATGAAATTGATTAGCACACCATTAAAATGCAAAACTAAATAAACTTTAAATTCAAGAAAATTTATATATGAAATATACAAGTACATAAATGATAAAAGATGTTATGAAACACATTGAATTCAACTAAAACATTTATCTTATCATGAAAAAAAAGAATATCCAATTTCATGCCTCCAGATTGGTCGTTGCTTTGAGGCTTCACTAGATGAGTTCTAACCTAAAATCACCATTAGATAAAAAACAATACAAGGATTTTAAAAAACTATGGATAGTGGAAACAACTAATATGCAAATATCAATGAATCAATATGTTTAAAAATGGTTTATAAATTATGCTTCCAATCCTTAACAATTCCAAAATCCAAAGAAACGCTTAACTAGTTTACCATATTTAGAATTAAACTACTAAGTGAAATAGAAATGTTGATCATCATAGGGGTTGTGAATGATAATTACGATTTAAGATTTGTCTTCTAAATCTCGACTTAGACTCTTATACCCCACTTTCCTAAGCATGCATTCAAAACAGGGTAGATGTGTGAGAAAGGGTAAGAGTAAATCTGTGGCGTTTGAGGACAAGGGGTTGTGAATGATAATTACGATTTAAGATTTGTCTTCTGAATCTCGACTTAGACTCTTATACCCCACTTTCCTAAGCATGCATTCAAAACATGGTAGATGTGTGAGAAAGGGTAAGAGTAAATCTGTGGCGTTTGAGGACAAGGAAAAGCTAGGGAATGCTTCCAGATTTACCAGAAAAAGTTGTAGAATGGAGAAGAGTTGCAAGCTAGTAACCATGAACAACTCAAATACTCCGTAAGAGCATCTCTGGAAAATTGAACTGGAATCATCATCTAAGAGATTAGGCACACATTCTAACGTGAAATTCAATCTTGCACAAATAGATCTATGTACCTCCTTAGGAAATGGCATCAAGGTGCTTAGATCTATGTACCTCCTTCGGAAATGGCATCAAGGTCCTTAGATCATTTACCTAGTGCATTGTTCTAGACATGATGGACATAACTTAGATCGATTGATCTAAAAGAACAGGAGTTTCACTAGTAGAATGAAAAAGATAATCTCCAGGTAGTTATTGAAATTCCCACTCAGGAGGAGTAGCGAGTTGAGCAACCCTTCGATTGTTGTTGGTTTTCTAGCATTTAGTTTGAATAGTAAATTTTTGTTACTGTTTCGTGTGTTATTGTTGTCTTTCTTGCACTGTATTTTTGGTTTGACACATGATAGAATTGAGATATTAAAGCATAGTTAACAAATAATAGAATTGAGATATTAAAGCATAGTCCTAGCTAATTACACAACAGAAACAAAAAATATAGATAGTAAGTGACAATTTACTTTTATCACAGTTTCCATATTTGTGAATCATATTGGCCACATGTTGGTTATGGATCATAAATCATATGTATAATACTATTGATCTTTATAATAATGTTTTTTTAAGATGGTGTATTCATTTAGTGAAATAAATATTGTACTGTTCAAAACAATGGGTAAAAAGTACTAGTAGTTATTTTATTTTGCACCATGACCAACTTAACAACCAGTTATGGGGGTTGATACAGAAGTCATCAGTTCACAGTGAGTCCATCATGGATAACAATGACATTCAAGCAATGCAAATATCCATAATGGTTACTCAATTCTTGTAAGAATCGAAGTTGCGGCAAGTGAAACATGCATCTAAGTAAAGCCTATTGATAATACCTCAATCATAGGTCATCAATTTACAGTGAATCCATCATTGATAACAATAATCCTGCAAATGCAATGGGGAAAATAACATTTCTTGTTTGATGTCAAGGCATAAACCCTAAGTCCCGCAACTATTGCAGACGGGCAAAGTTAAACCTTGCTTAAAACCTAAAACCACGAGAACCTCAAACCCCTAGATCCATTAAAACCACAAATTTCATAGAAGGCCCAGAACTGTAAGACTTATTTAAACCCCAAACTCTGATTAGCTGAAACCATAAACCTCTTAAAACTACACAAACAAAAGCATCGTAAACCCTGAGGCTCAAAGACCTCATATATCTGCATGTATAAATGCTGAAAAATGGTACATACCTGCAAAAAGAACCCGCTGAAGCTTAACCAACAAATCTCAAATCCTATGAAAGCTCATCGGGCGTTCAATATATCATCGGCCCCGTTGACAGTAAAGGACCACCTTCCTCTAAATTGATCACTTTAATGACCCCATTGCTCGCCAGTAATGAGTACCTATGCGATCGCACACCTAAACCCACCAACTTATCGCTTAAATTGACGGAAAACCCCATGGCCTTGGTGAATTGTCCATTTCCATAAGAGAGCAGTAGAATTTTCCTATTATCTCCTCCAATCACAAGAGAATCCGCCCATGCTTTAAGCACGAAGGGATCATTTACGACAGTGCAAAGTGATTAAATACATACCCTTAGCCGTGATTTCATCTTCCCTCTGAATGAATATGAGGACATGCTTTTAAGAATAAGTCAGAGTAAATTTTCCCATGACTGCAAGGAGGATAATATTTTCTTCCCTCAGTAAGCTCTGACATGGAAACCATCTGAAGATTTCCTTCCCTATCGAAATATGAGAGCGTTATGTTCAGGCGTTTGTCACCGTATAGAACCCTATCATATTAGCATTAAGAAAACCCCTCAGAATCTCTTCACGTAGCGTTGAGGAAACCCCTTACAATCTCTTCATGCATCAGAAGAGTGCGGTAAATCTCAGAGGAGGGAAGGAGGGAAATGGGTTGTGAAGGAAGAAGCACTTGGAATTAGTGCTGAGCAAGGGTGATCCAGGTAGTGTCGAACAAGGGCGAGGTTGATCTTCGCGTCGTGAGCATAATTTGTACCTAAAATTCTAACTATCTTGATACGGGTCGAATCAGTTGGATGGCTCAAACTATTTTAATCATCTTACACCACGAATGTACACAGTACAATTAACTTAAGAGGAGAGTTGATTCTAGAGAGAAATGCCTTACGACAGATTAATTTTATTGATATGGTTAGAAAAAATATATTGTATTTTAAATTATTAATATTTAATTAATTACAAAAAAAAACAATATTTTCACTTGCAACATTGTTCTTTTAGATTGATAAAAATATATTATAAATTTAAAAATAAAAATATAAAAAATATTTCTTTTATTAAAACATATATTAAATGTTTTATTATTCTAATTTAAAAGATTAGAAGATAGTTAATTTAAGAGCTTTTCAATTAAGAAAGAAATTTAAAATCTATTTCTTAAACCATCGATATTGCAAATATGAATATGATTGTTCATAATGATGAAGAAGTTTCATTAAATAGATAACAAAATGGGAGTGATAATATTATATGTTAAAAATATTTTAATTTAACATTATTGTAAACAAATTCAAAGCCAACCCAAGAAGTCTTCTCTATTATTTTATGTTGTTATATTGATATATAACGTTTATAGTGTAGTATGTTATTTTATGTTGGGATTGAGATATAGCAGTTATATTGTAGTATGTTAGAATTTATTGTATTAACCTATTAAATTTTGTATTCAATATTAATAGTATTAATAGATATTAATTTTAAATTATATTAATTTACAATAAATTTTATTATTTAAATAATGTAAGGTTGAAATTATTTTAAAATAATTGTATGTTGAAATTATTATATTATAGAAATGTATAAGTTGGTATTAATTTAAATATTATAAATATTATTTTAAAATAAAATAAATATAGATAACATAAATATGTTAAAATAAAAAGAAATTCTCATGAGTGTTATTGTGAATGTGAGCATTGATTAATTCCCAAAAAATTATGGGATGAAATATATTATCATTTTTGTGAAACTAAGATGATTAAAAATAAAAGGAAGGTTTTCTTATATTGTCTATATTATAATTACATTCAATTTGATTTTCAAAATGTTTGTCACATTACTAATTTTCTTGTCCATTTAAGTCAACGAAATGATGGTGATCTTGGAATAATTCTCATAATACTTTTTAAACATAAAAATAAAATGCTAAAATATCTGAGTAATCTTTTACCTTTTTAAAATTCATTAGACCATATCAATCTACATGGATGTTAATCATCATCATCATAAAAAATATTTAAAACTTTTATAAAATTAAAATATAAATAAACATTTTGTAAATGTAAAAACATAGAAATGCTAAAAAAATAAATAAATTCTTGAATTCTTAAATGTCTAATAAACCATATCAATTTAATATTAAAGTAATCATTATCTATTCAGTCTCATCAATCAATATCAAATTTAAAAACTTTTTGTATAATAAATATAATACATAAACATTTTTGTAGTTGTTACGCATTGCAAATAAATTGCAATACTTATTTCAAAAATTATTTATTTTAAAAACAACATATATTTTAAAATTATGTCAATTCAGATTGTAAATAGAAATATTTTAAATTTTTATTTAATATATTTAAAATAAAAATTTCTTATACTTGAATCTTATTTATAAAATATTCAACAAAACATATTAAAAAATTAAAATAAATAATTTTTATATAATGAATAATTATTCAAAATATTTTCAATTATTATTAATAATCCTTATATTTGTAATAATATTATCAAACAGAACATATTAATAATATTAAAAATAAAATATTTTATCATATTAAATAATTATTTAAATATTATATTTATTATAATTATTTACATTAATTAATAATTTTGGAAAAATGTATTTAATTCCATTCTCATAAATTTGAAAGTTTCCAAAACATTCTCAAAATTTTAAAGGAGAACATTTCCTTCTTATTCCCACAAGTATTTGAAAAAAAACAGATTTGAAAATAATGGAAACTATTTCAATGCAAAACCACATCATTCTTCTTGATATAATTTCTTTGTAGATTTTACATCATGAAATAATAAGAACTAAATTGTGACAATTTCACTGTTTTTTTGTTTTTTTGGTATAAATACATTTTCTACAAATACACTACATGTTATGTTCTTAAGTTGCAAGAAGATATCAGAATACCAAATATGCGAAGAAATATACCCAAAACATAGAACAATAAGAAATAACAAAAAGTATTTTATTATTTAGAAAGGAAAGCAATGTTCACTTGCCTCTTGAGGGGGCAACCTCCAATAGAGTTGGGCTCAATTAAAAAATAAGACACAATGCTCCTTGAGGGGAGTCTCTATTCTTTATATAGGATTCATACATGCAATACCATGGGTCAATACCATGGTTCTTATTAATACCATCTATCTAATACCATGGCACATTTGCAACTAAATGTGATCCCTTCTTTAAATGTGGGTCAACCACTTACAATTATTAATACGAGCTTTATTGACTCTTTACTTAAATATAACTATGACTCAATCCTATTACATAAATAAGGGCTTAGGGCTGGACCCTAACATGCCATCCCCCATAAGAATAGCCTTTTCCTCAAGGCTGAAGCTATGGAAACTGCTAAAGGATAGTGGCTAGTCCCCAAGTCGCATCTTCCGGAGAGGTGTCTTTCCACTTGATGAGGACTTCCTTAATTGTGCGGCTACGCAGGTACCTTTCTTGTGTATCAAAAACCTGTTCAGGTTGGATCCAGATTGATCCTTCTTCATCCAATTCAGGTAGACTAGTTTGAATTCGGCAATGGTTCCCAATCACTTTCTTGAGGCATGAGACATGGAAGACTGGATGGATTTTTGTAGTGGGTAGCAAAGCTAGCTTGTAGGCAACTTCTCCAATGCATTGAAGTACTTGATACGATCCGTAGAATTTTGGAGATAATTTCTGACAACCCTTGTCTTTTAGTGATGTTTGCTTATATGGTTGCAGCCTCAGAAATACATGATCCCCTTCTTGAAATTGGCATTCTGAATGATGTTGATTTTCCTATTGCTTCATGTGGTTTTGAGCTTGATGGAGATTCTCTCTGAGGTGGGCCAACATGGTTGTGTGGTTCTGTAGGATGTGATCCACTGCTTGTAACTTCGAGCATCCTTTGATATAATAAGTAGGTGAAGGAGGGAGTTGACCATAAACTGCTTCATATGGAGTCATTTTGGTGGTGGCAAGATAGTTGGTGTTATGCCACCATTCGGCTAGAGGTAACCACTGTACCCATAAATGTTGCTTTTCTAAAGTGAAACACCTAAGGTAGGTCTCCAGACATTTGTTGACTACTTCAATTTGACCATCAATTTGGGAATGATAGGAAGTACTAAGTTGTGGTTGGGTACCTTGTAGCCTGAAGAGTTCTTGCCAAAAGTTACTGGTGAAGATCGGGTCACGATCAGACACAATGGAAGTGGGCATGCCATGCAATTTGAAGATCTTATCCATGAAATATTGAGCAACCAAAGTCGGTGTAAAAGGGCGGGGTAGGCTGAAAAATGAGCATACTTAGAAAGTTCGTCCACAACCACCATGATGATTGACTTGTGTCCTGACGTCGGAAGACCTGTAGTGAAATCCATAGAAACCTCCGTCCAGATTGAGGCTGGGATGGGCAATGGTTGTAATGTGCCTAGGATTCGACTGTTTCTCCTTTGTGGCACTCACATATATCGCACCTAGCTACAAAAGTAAGAATGTCCTTTTTCATGCCCATCCAAAAGAATGGACGTCAAGTGTGAGCATAAGTCTTTTGAAAGCCTGAATGGCCTACAGTGGGAGATGAATGCAACTCTGCCAAAATGCAGCTTTTGAGGGTGGATGTTGTGATAACACGACTCTGTCTTTATAGCGAAGAATCTCATCCTACCAAGAGTAGCCCACTCTGGAATTTGGATCCGCATGCATTTGATTAATGAGTTGGGAGAGCAAGGGATGTGAAAACCATTCCTTGTGAGCCTCTTTAATCCATTCTGGAATGGGCAGGGAGATTGCGAGCAGGGTGCTTTCCTCCTCAAATTGGCGTGATAACGCATCTGCTATGACATTTTTGCGTGCTTTCTTGTAAATTATCTCATAATCATATCCCAACATTTTGGTGAGCCAATTATTTTGTTATGGTGAGGATTGGCGTTGCTCTAAAAAATATTTAAGGCTTTGATGGTCTGTGTGGATTTCGAAACGCCACCCCAATAAGTATGGTCGCTAGGTTTCTACTACATGTAAGATGGCCATCATCTCCTTCTCATAGGTAGATTGTCCCAGATTTGTCCCACATAGTTGTTGGCTAGTGAAGGCCAAGGATCAACCTTCTTGCATTAAGACTGCCCCAATACCCATACCTGAAGCATCATACTCAATCACAAAATATTTGGTGAAGTTTTGTAGTGTTAATACATGAGTGGCACACATGGCATGTTTGAGAGATATAAATGCCTATGGCACTTCATCATTCCAGAGAAATGAATTTTTCTTGAGGAGGTGAGTGAGGGGTCTAGCAATGTGACCATAATTATGGACAAATTTGCGATAGTAGCCTGTGAGACCCAAAAATCCTCTCAAGCTCTTAAAGGTATTTGGTTGAGGCCAATCCTGCATCGCCTAGATCTTTCTAGGGTCCACCCTGAAATTTTCATGCCCCACAATGTGGCCCAAATACTCAACTTCTTCCATGCCAAAAGATCACTTGGACATCTTGACAAATAATTTATGCTTCTGGAGCAGTTGCAAGAGCAGATCTACATGCTGAAGATGTGTGGCCATGGGTGTGGTTGTAGATGAGGATGTCATCAAAGAAAACAAGGACAAATTTTCTAAGATATGGTTTGAGCAGGTGGTTCATAAGGCTCTAAAAAGTGGATGGGGTGTTACAAAGACCAAATGGCATGACCAAGAACTCATAATGGCCTTCATGAGTTCGGAAAGTAGTCTTTAGAATGTCTACTTTTTTTGTGTGAATTTGGTGATAGCCCAAGCGAAGGTCGAGCTTAGTAAGAATTGAGCCCCATTTAGTTCATACAACAAATCATCGACAACTGGGATGGGAAATTTATCTTTGAATGTCAACTTGTTGAGGACCCTGAAGTCTGGACACATACGCCATTCCCCATCTTTCTTTAGCACCATGACCATACACGATGAATAAGGAATAATTCTAGGACGAATGCCGCCTACTTCCAAGAGTTCCTTGATGATTTTTTCAATTTCATTCTTTTGGGCGAAAGGATATCTATATGGGTGCACATTTGGTGGTTGGGCCCTTGGGACCAAAGTAATGTTATGATCATGTTCCCCTCTCAAAGGTGGAAGCTCATGAGGTTTGTCAAAGACTGGCAGATGGTTGTCTAAGATCTATTGCATCTTAGGATGAATATCAAGAGAAGTGGGTTCGAAGGCCCGGATGGCATTTAATTGGGCTATAACTCTATGGTGGCCCTTTTTTAACAATTTTTCCATCCTATGTAAGCTGATAATAGAGGGATCACCAGCCTAGAGTCCGCGAAGGGTATGTGTGTGGTTGTTCTACTTAGAGCTTATATATAACTCCTGGAAATCCATTATGATTGGGCCAAGTGTGCAGAGCCATTCAGCACCCAGGACAATGTCACACCCTCCCATGTGTATGGCAAACATGTGGGTCTTTAACTGATAATCCCCCATTTGAAGTTTGACATTTTCACAGCGGCCTTCACATTTCATTGTCCCCCCATCAGCAATTTGGACCTGGAAGTTAGAGAATGCTCTGACAAAACAATGCACTGCTTTTGCGACTCTTTGATGGATAAAGTTATGCGTACTTTCATTATCAATCAAGACTACTACGGGGCGGTGCTTAATAAAACCGTTGATTTTGAGAGTTTGGGGAGAAGCAATCCTGCCAAAGCATGAAGTGAGATAATTGGTTCTTCAGGTACATTGTCTGGTTGTTTGTCCTCATCTTCCTCCTCTAGTTCCTCAAGTGGTGGGGCTTCCTCCGATGAACTGTGATCAGTAGCATCAATTTGAATGAATTTGGGCTCCTAGGGAGTATTTCTTATCACAATAGTAACACAATCCTTGCTTTCTTCTTTCCGCTATTTCCACTGGTGACACCTTTTGAACCTTGAGTGTTTGGGTAATGCCTTGAGCTTGTGTTATGAAACCAGCTCAAGAAAAGATAGAAAAGATAGATCAACGCCTTAGAATTTAGCCTCTTCGAGGGGGC
>APFE031417019.1:0-12293 GCA_000404065.3 Pinus taeda | reverse complement strand
CTCAAGGATGAGAAAATGTTTCAGCTGGGGGGTGATGATGAGCCCCAATTTTGGTACAATTCGGGCTCATTTTGGCCTACTTTACTTGCTTAAACCATTCATCTTTATTTGCTTATGCATGCATTTCTTAGTTATTTCATGTTGTTTGTAGGAGGAAGGTTAGACACTTTATCCACGTGACTAATGCATTTTGATTCCAGGTTTTGGCATTAAAAAAGGGGAACAAAAGACAACGCAAAAGGAATAAGGAGACATAAGGTGGCACTGCTGATTTTGTGGAGAGAAGTCCACAGTTTTGGGACATTCCTCGTGATTCCCACCGAGAACTCCGAGCTCCAATCAATCTCCCCTCCGAGCCTCAGAAGTAGCCAGCTGTCCTACAGGAACAGCAGTCATCAACTGTTCTACCAGAACAGCAGTTTTGATTGCCTCACAAATCCGCAGTTAAACTTCAGTTGGACAGCCGAGCTCCTAGAATCAAGGCTACTTGGCGGATCATCACTTTTTTGTATAAATATGGAGGTCGTAGCCTTAGATAGGTTGTTGAATCTATTGGGTTATCGTATCATTGTGGAAGCAATCCAGTTTTGTTTTCTTTTGCTGTAAGCCAGTTTGGCATGACGTTGAATTGTGAATAAAGAGGACAGTTTGTGATATATTCCTGAGTTTTATTAGGAGACTATAGCTCTCAGGTTAGGGCCCAACCTGAGAGCCATAGATCCCCTCTGTTGTAGTATTGTTTCTATTTCTTTTCCAGCATTTTAAGTTTCATTTGCACATGCAATTTGGATGGCAGTCTTGTAATTCGATTTTCCTATGAGTTAGATAGATTTTGCTTATGGTACAATTACTTCCACTTGTTTAGTGTAGCAAATGATACATAACATCCATTGGATCTCTAGCAAAATTGGTTGTTAAGTCTCACTGCCATCTCGTTTGAAGATTGGGGTGTAGTTCATAGCAGACCACCAAAAACACGCATGAATTTGGTTGACTCAGTTATGATTTGGATTTAGATGCTTCCTTGTCATTTACACGAACCACACATCTCTTCATCACAGTCCCATACGTATTTCTCCTTGCGTTTTGGATCATTGTTCAATAAAATCACGGTACACTTAGTGTAGGTTGATGCATTTCCGGTTTGATAACAGTTTTGGTCATTTGTTTCATTTACACTCCCCTCCATCTCGTTTCATTGCCATCCTTTCTGTTTTGACCTCGCATGCAACCACGTTTCTTCGCCTTACACTGCGTTCTGCCCTTTCCTAAACATCTCCTAATTCTCACGTAGCCTCATTCCTTGACCTTTCACATCCATCACTCCAACACACTCCCTACACCTATTTCCCATCTCATCCTTCCATTCCTGAGCCATCACCAGCCTGCTCCCTATCTCTCACATCCCTTCCTACCTGTCCATCACCTTTCCCTCACCTCAGTCTTCCACGGTAGACCATCCTGTAGCAATTCAGAGACATCCTGTAGAAAACCCTGAGTTTCCTGTAGAATCCCCTGCAGACATCCTGTAGGAGGTCTTTCACGCGGTTGCTGAGCTTCTGCACATGGGAAGCCTCTGTGGATGGATGCCAAGGGTCCATAGGGACCTCACCTAGCCTCCCCAACCTGTCCCACGCTTTCCTTCCTTCTCCATCCAATCTGCACAATCAAACCCTAATAAGTAAACAAAACACAATCACTCCACCTACTTAATGAAAAAGCATAAAAACATGTCTTTTATAATGTCAGTAGTTTAGATTCATGCATTTCCACTTGTTAGATGTAGTAGCAGCATTGGTAGAAGTATTACTCATCCCCATTGCATTATAGAGATTAGACTAGTCAAGTTAGGGTTTCCTAGGGTTACATGCTTTGATTTACTTCTAGTTCATTTTTGTCAATTAGCTTAGTCTCCTTTGAGCTAGCTTTCGTCCATCATTGATAAAGCCTCTTCTGTGAGCCTATAGAAGTTGGCTTGAGCCCTAGCGGTCTTGTGCCAGCTGACCAAGTGACAGCTGCGATAAGAGCTAGTACTTGTGCATATAGCACCGTCGCTTCCAAGTTTGTACGAACAACCGGGTTGATAAAATGAGAGACAGGAAGCCTCAGGAGTTGTAGCATTATTGCTACAATACTGGAGCTCACCAGTTTGAGATCAATTTTAAAGTTGATCTCGAATTATGTTCACTTTCAAGGCTCAAAAATCGATGTCACCTGAACACACCTACAATGCAATTAATATGAAAAAATGATTCTTTTCATTTCAATGAAAGTTATCTAGTGTAGGGAAGAAGTGCAAACATTGATGCAACAATCAAATATGAAACCAACAATAACTTCCTAACTAGATCTTTAAATTTCATAATTCCAATGCAACGATAAAAAATTAAATGAATTTTAATTCACTAAAGTTCACCTACATGATTTTTTTTTCTTTCCAAATGAATGAATATGCACTTATCAACTTTCAACACCAAGCAATGTAATCTATGCTTAATGACAATCTCAAAATCAACTTGTGAGTGCAATGTAATCTAATGCAATTTCCAGAAGTAATGATCAATTTTCAGATGAAGGCTTAACAAATGCAAATGCAATTTTCTTTATGGTTTTGAAAAGAACTAAAAATGCATATCAGACAACAAGTCAGTAACACATGCAAGAATCAAAATAGTAAATTCGATTACCCAAAGAGATAAAGACTCAACCAAAGTTCATTTTCACTAGTTAAACATGGAACAAACTTTTGCAAACCACAAATAATATAATAACAATAAGTCAAAATTATTTGCACAAAGAGCAGGAGAAAGAGTTTAGTTATCAAGACATTCCAGGCCTTTTGTCAAAAGCCCTAAAAAATCTCATTTTTTTGGACCAGCGCGGTCAGACAGTGGAAACCAAGGTTTCAAGCATGACGGTACTAGTGAAATCTGTGCTGACAACACTTTGTTTCTTTGGAAAATGGTGTTGGGCGAGAAAAACTTAGGAGAAAATAAAAAAAATTTGAACGGAGATGTAGCTTTGACATTGTAAAGCACAAACCACTCAGAATGTGGATCCACAATTAGTCAAAGTTATGGATCACTAAGAGGTTGTCCAAACCTATCATAAGAGACTAAAGACAAAAGGAGTTTTGAAGGGTTATGTACTCCCTAGTGGAGTCGCCATTTTGTCTTTGATCTCTTTGGATAGGTTTGGCCAACCTCTTAGTGATCCATAACTTTGAATGATTGTGGATCCACATTCTGAGTGGTGTGTGGTTTAGAGTGTCAAATCTAGGTCTTTGTTCAACTTTGTTTGTTTTCTCCTAAATTTTTCTCACCCAGAGCCTTTTTCCTGAGAAACAGAGTGTTGTCAGCACATATTTCACTAGAACAATCACATTTGAAACCTTGGCTTCCACTGTCGTCTTGCATTCGTCCAAAAAAATGATATTTTTTAGGGTTTTTGACAGAAGACCTAGAATGTCTTGATCTCTAAAGTCTTACTCCTGCTCTGTCTGCATATAATTTTGACTCATTGTTGTTAGATTCTTTGTGGTTTGCAAAAGTTTGTTCCAAGTTGAAGTAGTGAAAATGAACTTTGGTTGAGTCCTTAGTTCTTTGGGTAATTGAATTTATTGTTTTGTTGCTTTCATGTGTTACTAATTTGCTTCCTGATAGGCATTTTTAGTTCTTTTGAAAACCATAAATAAAATTTCATTTTCATTTTTTAAGCCTTCATCTCAAAATTGATCATTACTTCTAGAAAATGCATTAGATTACATTGCACTAGCATGTTGTTTTTGAGATTGTCATTGAGCATAGATCACATTCCTTGGTGTTGAAAGTTGATAAGTGCATCTTCATTCATTTGAAAAGAAAAAAAACCATGTAGGTGAACTTTAGTGAATTAAAATTCATTTAATTTTTTATCATTTCATTGGAAATGTGGAATTGAAAGATCTAATTAGGAAGTTATTGTTGGTTGCATATTTGATTGTTGCATCAATGTTTGCACTTCTTCCCTAGACTAGATAGATTTCATTGAAATGAAAAGAATAATTTTTTCATATTAGTTGCATTGTAGGTGTGTTTAGGTGACATCAATTTTTTAGCCTTAAAACCGAAACATAATTCAACACCATTTAAAATATATCTCAATTAACCTAAGGAGCGTTTGGAACATTAATGAAAACATCTAGAGTTCTAGGCTAGAGACATGTTTTAGTGTCATTAAACGTAGGAGTTTTCCTTGTTTTCCAGCGTTGCATCCCAGGGGTTAAATTCCATTCCACATATGTAAGTGTATAGGATCGTTATCCAAGTACCTTCGGGTATATCAAATGACACTCCACGCATGAAAAGTATAAAGGAATGATCTCATCGAACATTTATGCTTTAGACAGCACTACTACAGATTGCACTCCCACGTACCATTAAGTATATTTTGGGAGTCCCCTAGAGGTTTCTATCCATCTATAGGTAGCGAGTCTACTGCCTTATATACCATGATACACCGAACACAACATTTAGGGAAATTGGTTGTCGTACATTAAGTCCTTGGTTCGCTAAGGTGTGTATTGCAATTCACGGTTGCTTGGTAAACCTTCATGCGTAGTTACCCCTTTTCGATTTATTCTTTGTTAATTTCTAAAAAAAATTGACCACGGAATAACATCATACTCATGAAACAACTCCTTTTTCCCTCAAAATGAATGGTTAATTGTAAAAACGGAAATAAGAAAAATTGTTCACCGACACATAATTAGTGATCGATTTCATGAAACGTCATCATGGAAGAACCACCAAATCCTCTGTCATGCAATGCGCAAGGTTCACCTCCCGTATCCTCTTCACATTCTGAAGTTGACATGTTACCACAAGGAGTTCAAAACGAGACCCTAGATACAGAACACAATATCTACAGAGATGCTAATGCACCTGATCCATCTAGCGTTGTATGTTTCGATACTATTGAGCCTAAGCCCCTTGAGAACCAAGGTGTTGAACTAAGTATCATCCTAAGTATCCAACCCCTTTCTTCCTGACCACCATCTCAAGATTTGGTCACCTCATCTTAGGACTCTCCTCTGAATAGTCCTGGACCTACTTCGGAGTTCTTGCCTTTTCCTCCCAATCCACTCTTTGATCCAATGTTGAAATGTGGCAACAAGAATATTCCAATTTAATTTGTCCTTGAATTAAATTGTGAATTAAAATTAAATTTAGTCTTAACAGCTACTTCAAAATAATTAATTAAGTTATTTTGACTTAATTAGTTGGAGAAATTAAAGTTAGAAGTCTTTCTGAAGTCATGCAAGAGTTATACCTTAAATTAAGGAGATAAGCCTTAAATAAGGAGATAAGATTGAGTTATATTTGAGTTGTAATTAGTTAACTTAGTTTACTGAGTTAAGTCGAGTTAAATTAGTTCCAAATTGTTTGAGGAACTAATGGTGAGTTAACAGTCAGTTGATGCATGCATGCACTCAACTAGAGTACTCCAGTTAACTGAAGATTCCCTCATAAGAAACTCATGCATGTCTATTCTAAGAAAGACCCAGTTGAGATTAAAGTCAAGGACAATGTACTATTAGTTGCATGTGTTTTCCTATAAAGAAAACTTATGCATGCAGTCAAGGCATCATTCCTTGAGGATTGTACAGTTCTGACAGTGTGTGAGATTAAGTGATCATCCACTAGGTGAATGAGTTTTCCACTTGGTTGAAGGAGAATCATCCCAGAGGAACAATGCAAGGAAATAGGAGCTTGGAGGTCAAAGAGAAAGGCTTGAGAGAAGCCAGGATTTCTTGTGAGCATATGTGAGAATTGTACTAAGAGCTGGCTAGCTATGATAGCTAAGGATTTGTATAATTCCTATGTATATCCACCTTGTATGATAATACAAATAGTGGGGCTTTTAGCTGAGGCTTTCCCCAAAGTATTTTCATGTGTATTGTGCATTGATTCTTCTTCTTCTAGTTATATTGGTCAGCTCGATCTTTAAGCTTCCGCAAATTGATAGTAGAAGTACGTTATAGTATTCTACTTTGATTTATATTGCATTATCGGGTTAACCTACATACAAATTTTCTATATGGTATCAGAGCGAGATTTGTAGAGAATTTTCTATAGGATATTAGAGCTGTGAATAGTATACTTAGAAGAGAATTCGAAGTTTGAAGTTCGGGGTTGCAAGTGCAAATTGAATTCATATCATACTTCAAGGTTGGCCAATGGCATTCTATGGCTTGAGACTCGAGTATGCTTTGGAAGGTAGCTCGAATTACATAGCATGGAAAGATAGAATGGAGGTTGTATTAGAAGAAAATGGCTTGAAGGAATTCATTGATCAAGAAATCCCAAACCCAACTTCAATTAATGCACAAGAGTTGGCTGAGTGGAAGACGTCTGTAGCAGAGGTGAGATAGATCATCCTTGAGGGAGTTCGATACCATATTGTCTCGAGTCTCCATGGGAAGGATACTCCATTTTCAATGTGGAAGACATTGAAGGACCTCTACCAGAATAGTGGCGACCAGAGGAAATTGGTGCTCAAGGATAAGCATCGAAGAATCACGATGGAGAAGGGCGATACTATTTCCACATATCTGAACAATCTCACCACCTATAGAGATGAGATTGGCATTGTGGGAATAACTACTGCTGATGATGATATGGTGAGCCTCGTTCTCCTTGGCCTTCCAAAGAGTTGGAATAGCTACTAGGGCTCTGAAAATGGAAGGGATAAATTGCTGGATTGGGAACGACTATGGTCAGATCTTATGTAAGAGGAGATCAGGAGGAGCACACGAGATGATTCTTCATCCAAGGATGATGATGAAGAAATAATGGCCTTAGCAAGTAAGGAAAGGAAAGGGAAGGGGAAGGCTTCCCATTCAAAATCAAATTCTTCTCATGGAGGGAAGAAGGGTGACATGTATAAAGTAAGATGCCTTAATTGTCACAAGATGGAACATTATGCGACTAAATTCCCATCAAAGAAGACTAAGAAGGGATCCTTGGAAGGATCAGAAGGTGAGGCATTGGCCTCTCAGTTCAAAATGGACTTTACCCTCATCGCATGCATGGTGTCATCGATGATGGGTTCTATCTGGTATCTTGACAGTGGAGCCTCATTCCACATGACTGGTGATACAAGTTTATTTAGTGCCTTGGAGGAGAAAGACCTCAAGATGCGCATAGAGATGGGTGATGAAGGAAGGTATAGTGTTCCAGGAATGGACACAGTTTCTTCTCAGAGGGAGCATGGAGCTCCTCTCACCTTGGCAGATGTAATGTATATGCCTAGACTGAAGAAGAACTTGGTATTGATCGTGATGTTGGAGGACAAAGGCTACAATGTTGTCTTCAGTAAAGGAAAGGCATTCCTAAGACACATAGCCATAGGTCATACCAAAAGTATAGGGATTCGGGTGAAGAATCTCTATAAACTAGAGGTAGATGATTGTGCAACATTGAGTATGAAAGCAGAATTGGTGTGAAGCCAAGACATTGGTGAGTTGTGGCATAGGCAGTTTGGCCATTTGCATCATGGGGCTTTGAAGATAATGTAGCAGATATCTACAGGACTTCCCAAAGGTAAGCTTGAGCAAGTTGACACATGCAAAGTTTGTACCTTGGGAAAGTACACCAAGTCTTCCTTTCATGGTCGAGACAGTCAAGCAAAGGCTATCTTAGAGTGAGTTCATACTAATGTGTGTGGACCATTCTCGATGGAATCCATAGCGAAGTAAAGGTATTATGTGATTTTCATTAATTATTTTTCTCGTAAATACTGGATTTATTTCATGCAAAAGAAGGAACAAACCTTCACAAAGTTTTGTGAGTTTAAAGCTTTGGTCGAGAAAGAGTCAGGGAAGAATATCAAGGCCTTGAAAAGCAACAATGGTGGAGAATAAGTCTCTCAAGAGTTTAAGGACTTTTGTGTAGTGGAAGGAATTAAACGAGAGTTGACGACACCTCATAACCCACAGCAGAATGGGTTGGTTGAGAGGAAGAACAAAACTATTTTAGGGGTATCATGGGCAATGTTGCATGAAAAAGGCATACCACTTCACTTGTGGGCTGAGGCATGCAACATAGTGGTCTATTTGCAGAATAGAAGCCCGCATAGCATACTTGGGATGAAGACACCAGAGGAATCTTTCTCCGGTAAGAGACCAGATGTGGGTCAATTCAGGATCTTTGGCTCATCGATATATTTCCATGTGACAAAGGATGCACAGAAGAATCTTGAGCTGACATGAAAGTTGGGTATATTTGTGGGGTACACTGATACACCTCACAACTATTGAGTGTACTTGCCTACCAGTTGGAGGACAGTGGTTCATACAGATCTCAAATTTGATGAGAAGAAGGCCATGCAAGTTTCCCTTGAGAGGAAGCTCCAACTATAGGATGCAGAGGAACTGTTGGTTCCGAAGGAGGAGGAGCCTCAGACTGATGTGGAGCAGCCACATGCAGAGGTTCCAAGAGTGGAGACATCCATTCAAGTAGAGTCTTCCAGAGATGGATGAAAGTGCACAAGAGAAGCTGACAGATTGATGGAGGATGCGAGAGAGGATGTGGGAGCACCATTTTCTCAGTGCATATAGAGGAGGTCACCTGAGAGGTACACTGGATACATCGCCCTTATTGGGGAATGTGTTGAGACCAAGCCATCTTCCTTTGAAGAAGCAGTGCAACAGCCGATTTGGGTTGATGCTATGGTGGAGGAGTATGACTCCATAGTTCGTAACAGTGTTTGGGATGTGGTTCCGAGACCAGAGAACAAGTCAGTTGTGAGTTTCCATTGGCTTTACAAGGTAAAGCAAGCTGTTGATGATAGGAGGATCATGCTGCTGTAGTATATTTCGACAGAGGAGCAAGATGCTGACATTTTGACAAAGGCATTGTCAAAGTGTAAATTCAAGTTCCATAGAGAAAGGATCGAGGTGGAAGATAATCTCTTTCTTGCTGAGAGAGAGTGTTGAAATGTGGCAACAAGAATATTCCAATTTAATTTTTCCTTGAATTAAATTGTGAATTAAAATCGAATTTAGTCTTAACAGCGACTTTGAAATAATTAATTAAGTTATTTTGACTTAATTAGTTGGAGAAATTCAAGTTAGATGTCTTTCTGAAATCATGCAAGAGTTTATCCCTTAAATTAAGTAGATAATCCTTAAATTAAGGAGATAAGATTGAGTTATATTTGAGTTTTAATTAGTGTAATTAGTTTACTGAGTTAAGTCTAGTTAAATTAGTTCCAAACTATTTGAGGAACTAATGGTGAGTTAACAGTCAGTTGATGCATGCATGCACTCTACTAGTGTACTCTAGTTAACTGAAGATTCCCTCATCACAAATCATGCATGTCTATTCTGAGAAAGACCCGGTTGAGATTAAAGTCAAGGACAGTGTACTATCAGTTGCATGTGTTTTCCCATAAAGAAAACTCATGCATGCAATCAAGGCATCATTCCTTGAGGATTGCGCAGTTCTGACAGTGTGTGAGATCAGGTGATCATCCACTGGGTGAATGACTTTTCCACTTGGTTAAAGGAGAATCATCCCAGAGGAACAACAAAAGGAAATAGGAGCTTGGAGGGTAGAGAGGAAGGCTTGAGAGAAGCCAGGATTTCTTGTGAGCATTTGTGAGGATTGTACTAAGAGCTGGCTAGCTATGAGAGCTAAGGCTTTGTATAATTCCTATGTATTTCCACCTTGTATGATAATACAAATAGTGGGGTTTTTAGCTGAGGCTTTCACCAAATTATTTTCATGTGTATTGTGCATTGATTCTTCTTCTTCTAGTTATATTGTTCAGCTCAATCTTTAAGCTTCCACAAATTGATAGTAGAAGTAGGTTAATATATTCTTCTTTGATTTATATTTCATTATCGGGTTAACCAACATAGAGAATTTCTACATCCAGATCCTTTTTATTTATTACCTTCGCATCCATATAGTACTTTTGATACTCTCAATGTACCTTTGGATCCTTCTCCTACATTGCCTTGGGTTCTGATTTGAGAACCATTCCCAAACATGGGGACAGATAGTGATAACCCATCTGTAGAGTCAACACCCCATGGCATTCCTTTGGAAACCTCTGAAACCCATGTTCTAGTTTCTGACGTTGATTGTCTAATGCTCCTTCCTCTTGAAAACTTCTGTTATGTTTCCTCTCCCTACAATCTGATGAGTGGGCCAAGTGCACCTCCTACTTATAGTGAACCCTTTGTCCCACTAGGTTATAACTCTCTTGGTGATGCTTTTTCAAACACTTATGGTGAAAATTCAATTTTTCACAACCCCATTTGGTCATATGGTGTCACTCCTACTATTTCTTGTTTGTTCCAAACGTACCAGTACTTGCACAGACCCCTTCCCAACCTACATTGACTTCTTAACCTACAGTAATAGTAGGTGAAACACATGTTCCTCTTGGTCCTTCTAATCCTTCTATTGTAGCCACGGTAATCATGGCCTCTGCTCTGAGTGCAAAACCTACGAGTTGATCTATTTCACCATCTACGGGGCAACAATATCCTCCCTACGTACCTCCTACTTCTAGTGGAAACCATGCACCCCATCCACCTGCATCGGGTGCAAATCAGCCCACTGGTGCTATTTCCAATCCAGGTGGAACACCAGTTCCATATGTATCAAGTACTATCACGGGGACATCCTTACAACATCACCAAGTCCCCTTGACTCAATCTTCATTTAAATAGCCATATGTTGTTATTGGCACTCAATAGCCCGAAATTCCACTATTGTGAGTTCCTTACAATCAGCAAGTAGGTCCCCAAATGTAGTATGGCCCCAATCCTTCATATCCTCCTAGGACTAGTAATGCTCCTCTGTAGCCACAGGTTATTGTCCAACTGTAGTAGCGACCTTATCAATAGCCGCAACCACATGTTCCTTTCCAACCACAGTAGGGACCTTACCAGCAGTCGCGACCATAGGTGTATTTCCAATCCCAGTAGGGACCTTACCAACATTCGCAATCATAGGTTTCTTTCCAATCCCAACAAGGACCTTACCAACAGTCATGGCCACAGGTTTCTTTCCAATCCTAGCAAGGACCTTACCAGCAACCACAACCGCAGGTTTCTTTCCAATCCCAGCAAGGACCTTACCAACATTCACAGCCGTAGGTTCCTTTTCAATCACAACAAGGACTTTACTAGCAACCACAACCACAGGTTCCATTCTAGCAACAGTATGGTTAGTTCCATCCATAGGCTCCATACATACCATATGCTCTTTACCAGCCTGTGTTAGGTTCGTTTCAACCTACTTATGGTCAAAACCCACCATAATGGGGTGAAACCCAACCTCAGCAAGGTTGGAATAGTCATTTTTGTGCATACCAAAGACCTTACGCCCCATATAATCCACAACTTCCATTCTTGGAAACTTTAGAATTTTTGGATGTGTCACGACTTACAAATGACCCAATACTACATTCACTGTATTGGCCTCTGGTACTAACTAAAATACCCAGTGTTTGTCCCAAGTTCAAAGGTAAATCTGGAGAATACCCTCAGACATATGTCATGACATACCATCTTTGGTGTTCTTCTGACACTTGGGTTGATGATTCAGTTTGGTTACATTTTTTCTAGCACACTTTGATGGGCCATGCGACCAAGTGGTGCATCAAGCTCCCTTGAGGTATTTTCAATATTTCAATTCTCTAGCCACGACTTTCCTCACCCACTTCTAAATGCCTATCCAAAATGAGACTAGAACTCATTCTTGACATATTTGAAGTAGACGAGTGCCACCTATTATCACTAAGATTTTCCTTAGAAGTTATGGGAAGAAGGAAAGGGGTCCGAGGTAACCACAAACCAATCTTTTAAGTACAAAATCTAGCCAATCTGTACTCAGACAGGGCTTTCTCTTTATCATTTAGCTGTATTTAAAAATATTTTAGGCTAGTTATAAATGTTCAGGGTTGTTTTGTTTGAGAGTGGTGGAATTCCGAAACAAATGGGCAAACTAGGCTTTAGACCATTGGGCTATAGAGTCAGTAAGGGATAATGTTGGCATTATGATACACATGTTGTACTTGATGGCAACCCACTCATCTCAGATGATAAATTATAGTGCAACAAAGTTATTTTATGGTTCCACAGGTCTCCCGCACAAAAGGTGTAAACCAAAAGTTCACGCACTTTCATGCAGAGAAAAGTTCACGCACTTTCATGCAGTGAAAAGCGCACGCACATGGGAAATCTTATGGTTGGTTCATGGTATTTAGTCCTTGGTATTTGAACCTATGGTTTTGGG